>JAXIVJ010001026.1:0-158740 GCA_036785665.1 Chirona hameri
AAACCATTTAATACTAATAATAATAATAATGGTTTCTTGTGGACTCTTAATGTGTTTCGTATAGGTCTAAGGTTCATTGTGGTATCTAATTGGTTTCTTATGGGCTCTATCGGGTATCTTATGGTGTGTTCCTATGGTGTTCATTATTGGTATCCTGCCTTGTTCCCAATGAAGTCTGGGCAATCCTTACTTTTTCCTAGTAGACAATAGGATTAACATATATATACATATTATATATATATAATAAATAATATATATAATTAGAATTATATATATATATTATATTAATATAGTTATATAACATAAAATTATACAATATATATTATATATATTTATATTTTTTTTTATATATTTATATATATATAGTATATATAATATATATATATATATAATATAAATATATATATAATATTAATATATATATATATATATATATAATATATATATATATATAATATATATAGATTTATATATATATATATATATATATATATTTTTAATAATATATTATATATTATATATAATATATATATATATATATATATATAGTATATTTATATATATATATGTGAGTATACTAGAGGGATGTGTGTGTTTGTTATACGTTGACAATCCGTGTGGTGTGAGCATGTGTGATTCCTCCGGAAATATTTTTGTTCAACATTGGTCAGGTAAGATACAACATTGGGTATTGCCGGAGCAGCGTCGGTCACATTCGCACCAGTTGAAAGCCCAGCATCCACCTATGCGTTGATAGTAAGCCAAGTACGCACGGGTTTTTGCAAGTTTGCGTCTTTATGCGTAGTCTATACATGTACAAGCTGTTTGAAAATGCATTGACTGAGCTACACTGGAAACATAAGCAAAGACGCAGGGAATATCACGCAGAAACTTGCAAAAGACGCAGCAGCGGGATAGTACGCAATTCTGGAAAAGACGCAAGTCGCAAGTTACGCAAACAAGGTTCAGAGTTTGAACTTTATTTCACCGGTTTTTGCATAGATTGCGTAGTCTGAGACAGTTGGTGGCGCATCGCCGGCAATTTGTATTGTCAATAACATATTGATAGAATATAGATAGAACGTGCGAATAGGCCCCAATGTGTTTGTCTCGTCCTCAGATGCATCGGCCCATAAATGCAACATGACACTACCTGGGTCACAAATGGACATTGACCTGAGGTCAAATTTTGATGTTGACCTAACCAGGAACCATATTAATATTGTTCGTAGCTGCATTGACGAGACAAACACGATGGTTGTCAAAATATTGCTCTATCATTCAACTGATACAAAAGTTATTCACATTTTTTTTTGTTACAGGAAAATTAAATAGAAAAAAAGAAAAACAAGAAGAGCTTAAAACTATTGAGTTTGACACCACGTGAAATCCCCGGACTACTTTTAAGCCTGAGTAATCAAGCATGATGGGCATATTCGTTCAAAGGATCAGTCTCATTACCATTTCAACACTATAACTACGCAATTCCCGGGACGGTGTCAAAAATCCGGTACGCAAAAGCGGCAAACTTGCAAAAACCGTGCGTACTTTCCGGAACGATCACGCATAGTGGAGCCTGGGGCTTAAGATACGAACTGAACTACCTGAACAAGGGGCGGGCGTGTAGCGACTGGACTGATGGACATCACTGTGAGGCCCGTCACATTACCTACAGCGTGGTGTAATCGAAGGGTGATAGCCCCAATGAGCCGTTGACATAATATAATAGACCATAATCAAACTCTGACCAACCTTTACAGTAATTACGGTCGCTGGGACCCACGTTTAGGACCGCTCTGCTCGCATTTGTTCACAGTGCATGCAGGGGGTCCCCTACCGGGGAGAGGGGTCCCCCTGATACCAGCCTAGGAAATTGTGACCAATTATGGACTTTTTGGTCCAAAGAATATTTGCTCTCTTAATTTTCTTTTCTGAAAATTTGCCTCTCTTTTCACCTGATTACTTACCAACATAGTAGTAAAATAAAAATCAGTAGTAAAATTCCCTCAATTATTCCATATCTATTACAAATCCGGATTTTTACTTTCCAAGTAAACATATTTTCTCTAAAAAAAATGGAAATCTTAATTTCCTAACACAATTTTGTTTACTTCCTACTTATGGATTTTACTCCTTCTGGGACCAGGTTAAGAGAACTAAAAAATAGAAAACACTGCCCTTGAACCCACCCAGACCATCTTGTAGACACAAACACCTAACCCTACAGCATAAAATAAGTTGTCTGATGTAATTACCAGGAAACGCCCCCTGGAAAGTTGATTGAAATAGTGAAAAATACCCTCCCAGTGACATCAAGCCAGCTGCACTGCCCACCCCCTTGTTCAGGCTTGTAACACAAACTGCAGTGTGGTTGATGGAAGTTGAAGCACCTGCTTCAGTAATGCCCATCCCACATTGTTATAGGCAGATACATTAAAATAAACAACAGGAATATATAAGCATCATGAAAGAATGAGATAGTGACCAAATAATTAGTTTTGTAACATCTAAAACGCTGTGCGATAATTTCAGTTTGACCAGGTTTTATGGGTTCCCACAAAATATATGTAGGTTTAGGGGCAGGGGGTTTAATGACAACTAACCATTCACATGTGCTTTGATAAAGTATTAAGTCACACCAGCGAATTGATTAGCTCAACAAATGGTTGCAGTTAATTCACCTCCCCAGTTAAATGGTTGTCTTGAGGTCCCTTAATAGAATGAGTATTTTTATTCAGATAGAAAAGTTTTGCCAGTAATATCCAAAGCTTATGTCACACAAAAACAATACCTAGATTGAACTGAGACCCCCTAACCTTTACAGCAATTACCGTTCCAGGGACCCACTCATAAGTAACGCTTCCTGCTCGACCATTCACATGTGCACTGCAGAACACCTCAGGGTCTGTATGCCCCCCACACCCCCTAGACCATCTTGTAGGACAGATACCCCCTCTTTTCAGATCACTTTTCCAACCTTTCAGTTGTAATATTACCTACAGGTGACTACGTCTACCTTCTATTAGGGACCTCAAGAACACCATACAATGGGTGAGGTGAGAATACTGAACTAATTACCCAATCAAATACCTATTTAGCTACCAACATCATGCAAATGAGATGGGACTCTAGCATGAAAATTACATCACATATTGATTCATAAGAACATAAAATAACCCAGATATGCATGGGAAATCAAGATGAAAAGCCACAATACTTCAAATCACATAAAAAAATGCTGCAACAAAAACAGGTCACAATTAAATAAATAGTATTAAAATATAATACACTTTTGAGAAAGGATAAAAATATTGCAATATTTGAACAACTTCACGTGCACCGTGCATGTGAGACGAAAACGGCCATAACAACACACCACTCCAAAACATTCATAAATGATACCCTTAGAACACACAATTGGTTTGTCTTTCAAAGGCAATTACTTCACCAGTAAATCAATACTCACAAAACAATTCTTGCGAACTACGTACACCCTAATCCACCAATTAATATAACTATCATACCGCCATACTAACACCACTCCCACTGTTCTTGTATCCATAATAAAGATCCTGTGACTAACTTCTAAGTATCTACTTCACTAAGTTTTACATGTTCAGATTGACTGGTACTCATTTACAACTGTTCCCGATTATTTATATAGTATTCCATCATAATTCGTAGAATTTAGCTTCAAAATCAATAAAAACGTGATGAAAATGAAACAAAAAAGGCAGGAAGCTGAACCTCATGTCTTTAGTAATAAATACCTGACATTTGGTCATTGAGTCAATGTTATGCAATTTACAAACTATCCCTGGAATCAACAAAGTATTTGACAATTTAGCCTGTTAATATCTATAGAATTACAAATTTGCCTTAGTTATACACAATTTTAAGTTAGATACATCAATAACAGAAGCATCTATTGCGCGTTATTTTGCAGTATTACAACGTTTTTATATTTCACTCTGGCTTCTTTAACTTACACGTCAACCTTTTGCATCGATCGCGCCCGCACATGTAATCAAAAAAAGCAGACGTATACACGTCATATTACTTTGTTTACTTCTGTGGAATACCGTTGCATGGTAAATGCCAGTGCATAGGGTAAATGCATAGGTGAGTGTTATAGTGGTTTTTGTGCATTGGTGAGTTGATATGAGTTGGGAAGACTATTTTTCCAACAATAATAATTTCTTACTGATTTGGTAGGTCACAAGAACCGTGGGAATATGGGGTGAGCCAGGCAATGACATTGATGAGCTCTTTGAAGTTGAAGAATGCGTTCTACCTGGGGATTATTCAACAGTGCATAACAGAAGCACAATAGCTGAAAGTGATTGAGTCAAGGAAGCAGCGCTCCTGACGGCGTGACATCTTCTTGTACCGAGCATATATTGCCTTGAAGAAGGTTCAGCATTGTGCAAGGATGTACATCCAAGGGGGCTTCTGCCCCTGAGACCTGCAAGCCCTAAGTTGCTTGCTGAGTACCTGTCTGGCATCTGCCTCCAAACGGGATCACGGTTGTAGCTGAAGTGGGACAAGAAGGTTAGTTCTCTGGTGACATTGACCAAACAATGTTGGCACTGTTCCTTGTAGAGCTTACTATTATGCAAATGAAAACAACACATGAGGCAGCTTGAGAGTTCTTCACCACGCATCAGATCTTGAGTGTTCAGCACTGACACTCCAGATGATGACTTGCAATGGACAGAGTTGACCTGGTCCCATAAATCGAGCTGAAGGCAATGCCAGGACAAGGAATATGATTCAACCAGTGACCCAATAGGCTCATGCATGGTTCCAACAATCACATGTGGGGGTGGAGAAAAGCTGCAGGATGCTTTCTAACATATTCCAGGAGCTCATTGACAAGTCTGTCCCGCACCCACTGCTGCGCAATGGGTCAGCACCAGCTGCCTTGTGGCATGTGCAGATATGAGGAGGGCAGAGTCCTGTTGCTGCAAAAATGCACTTGATCAAGGACAATGACAAACCCAGAGAGACCCTCATCAACTTGATTGTCCTGTCAGAGCACACAGGGAAAGCCACCAGAGTGTGCGGCAAGGTACCTGAGCCACGTGAAGGACTCCCATGCTAATACACCCACTTCATGAGGGACTACCATGCTAAAGTGAATGAGTTTTGAAAGGCTGACCCAACAGCTAACTCTATGATTAGGTCAAGTCATAAGAGACCCTGTGGAACAAGCAATTCCACAACGTTTCCTCCTGTATCTATTGTTTCTGACATGCTTGAGGTCAAATTCCTTTTCAAGCAAAGTTAATGGCTGGTATGGTGATGTTGATGGTCAAAGTCAGGAAAAAAGCACTCCAATGGTTGCTGTGTCTTATGATGAGGTGCATCTGATCCTGGATTGCTCTTAATATATTGCTATTACATATGAATTGTGTTTAAGCTGCATGTTGCAGGAGAGTAGAGGCACTGTCCCATAAAACCTCAAACACTGTCATTGGATTTCGAGAATAACAACTCCACAGCATTTGCCAGACAGGCTTGCTTGCCACCATTTTAAGGGGCATTGACAGCACTGTCTCTTGTGACTTGACAAGATGTAGGATTTAAGGAAGCGTGTCCTGATCAACAGAAAAGCAAAACTGCAGTTGTTGCTGTAATGAGTTGTTGATTGCAGAGCCATGGGAATTTTGGCCACTGCATCAAGCATGTGCCAAAGTACCCTACAATAACTTACCTCAATGGATTGTCCACCACAGCTGCGATAGGTGGCACACAGCTGTGAAAACAACATCTTGTGGATGGATAACCAACTGGCGCATGATCTCCCACCAAAATGCAGCAGCATACTTCAAACATGTTTTCCTCAACATGTTAATGTTTTGAGGAAAGGGTTTCACCCTACACTACAGCCTTTTCAATTTTAATTTGTATCAACGTCAAAGTGATACCCCACCCCGCCTTCTCTCACACCTCCACCCGATCCACTGGTGGCCAATCAAGGGCGGCGAACTTTGTTACAAATGTATTAAAATACGATAGTGGCCGCCAGAGCCGACCGCCGCGGCCCGGCGGTAGCGGGAGGCTGACTTGGGTAACTGGGCTGCGGCACGCTGGGAGCAGGCGGCGGCTCCGAGCCGCACGCTCGGCATCCGAACAGACAGACAGACTCGGTCGTTGGTTAAGCGGTACGGAGGCGGTATAAGCGGCGAATGTTACACCACGACCGGCGGCGCGCGCTCTGTACACGGATCTCTCTTCTTTCTCTACACACAATTGCCGGGTGAGGGGACATTACCCACACATACATAGATACAGACAACTGGGTTGGCGGCCGAGCTCACCTCGCCTCTGAGACAGTGGTGGCCGGCCTCTCCGAAACAATCAATAAATTAATCTAATTTGGCTAATGCTGTCGGGCGCGGCGGCAGTAGCCGACTGGGGCCCGGGGACTGGCATACACTCGCACACGTACTCACGTCACATACATACACGCAATCACAAGCACACACAATCACATAGCGCACACAATCACAAGCGCACACAATCACAAACACTGGCAGTCCGGCTGACGCGGACGAGTATGGCAGCAGAGATGGGGGGAGCGAGGGGGGGGGGTGGGGGGGTAGGCAGGGGTGGAGCCCAGATCTAGACACTTCCAGCGGGCGGCGGCGCCCGGGCGGACCGTCCCCTCAGGACTGAGATCACGGGGCCGGCCGCCCGGCGCCGTCGCAGCTCACCTGACACACGTTCAGGACACACACTGACCCACTCACACTGACACGGACACTGACACGCGCCGGGGGCCGGCCGCGACGATGACTCTGGTTAAGCGTACGGGCCGACAACGCTCAGCAAATGATGGACCGACACAGAAACAAGTCCCCTCCAACAAAACAACAATCAGCAATGCACATAAGCGGGACCATCAAAGATCGTATCAAAACGGCCGCGCCGTACTCGAAGCTAACTCTCAAGTTGAATGAGTATTTAGAAAGTAACCATGCACGTTGTCGACTACGTAAACATAAGAGGTACCTCCATGTGCAGAGTTTAAACTGCCAGCGGCCGCGCTCGGGCCGTGTCGGTCAGGTCGGGTCGTCTCGGGCGGGGCGGCGCGGCGAATCTCTGCCCGCCTGGCAGTGCGGCGCGGCACGGCGCTCCTCGACACACAGACACACACACACACACAGACACTCTGTAATAAATGCAGACGGTGGCGGCGCCGGGCAGACAGGGCAGGGCAGGCGACGACAGAGTACAGCGGCGCACGAGTATTGTGTAGTGGTTGAGCGGCGCGGCTGACTAGGTGGCGCCGGCTGACTCGGCGGGGGCGGGGGCGGGGGCGGGCGGCTAGCCGGGACTGGCCGCCGACCCTGTAGCGGCGCTGGTTCGGCCCGGCCTCGGAGGCGGCCGCCGCGCGCAGACTGCAGGTGTTATCGTCCCATGGGCCCATCCGGCGATCCGTAGCGGATGCCGCGCGCACTGGCTCCGGGTCGTGGTCCCGGTGCTCCTGCTCCAGCGAGATGACCGCCGAGGACGATGCTGGTGATGGGTGTTGAAGACGACCATCGTGTCCTGAATCTCGTAGTTTGGGGTCGCCAGAATACACCGCCTGGCAGCTGTAGTCTCTGCAACAGGGAGGGGTGACGACCACCGGTCAGCACCGTCCGGGGCACAGGCGGCCAACTGACGTGGGAGGTTGGGGCTTCCGGACCAGGTTGGTGGTGTCACTGCCTCATCAACTTTGTTTTAGCGCTTCAACTTGTATCGGACGTTAGGTATTTTAACGAAAACGGGACCTATTTCCAGCTGTAAATCCAGCAATGTCACATTTTGTTTCCACGAACACTTTTTGAAAGAAAACTCCACCTATAGCGGCTGACATCTGTCTGCAATACTGCTAATGACCAAACACACAGCTGACTGGGTCATTCCGGCAATGCGGTATACTGTTGTTCAGCGCCGCGTCTCTCCGGCGCAGTCTGTGCGTACCTTTGAGCCCGCCCAGCTGGTCCAGGGTGGGCCCGAGAACAGGGCGTACAGCCGCTCCATCTCGCGGTCGCTGTCGGTGGCCAGCTTGATGTCGGCGTGCAGTTTGTCAGCGGGTGTACGGGGCGCGCAGCCAATCGAGTTATGTTGTGGGCGTGCGGCTGCAGGTCCAGCTGTTCTCGCGGAACTGGCCCGGGTGGTACTGCTCCGCTCTTTGTCCCTGGTTGTGGGTGCACACCTTGGACAGAATGTCGACCCACACCTTCTGCTCCACACAGTTGTTGGCCTGCCAGACAGGAAGCGGAGCAGGGCCGTGAGACGTACACGTCGCACACAACGGGGACCCGAGAACACGGGCACTCAACGGCAAATCACTCACTCGCCGTGAAACTCACTTGTTTCAATAATGATAAAGTGATTGAGCAGGGAAGACAGACACGACATTTATAGCACATACCGACGCAAACACCTGCTAATTAATTATTACCTGCTGCATCGTTATTCTTCCCAGGATGATTAAAGCAAGGACGAGTAACTCGTCGGCGTCAGTGGCCGTGTTCTTTGCGACATGAGGATTGCGAGGACGACCGTTGACGAATCAGCGACAGGGGGATGTAGAAGCTTTGGGGAATGCGTGACGTCATGCTCCCAGGGACGTTGAACTGTACCGCGTCACTAAGACGCGCGGTACATAACACAATACGGCGACTGATGCAAATGTCATTGTGACGTCAGCAGCAGCTGATACGCTGAGGCTCCATACACCGTTTCTCGAGGATCCTCACGCAAAAGAACACGAGCCGGTGTTTCGTTTGTTATCTCTTCGCAAATCATACGCCACGATAGTTTACACCAAGCCAAGTTCTTGGCACATACCTGATGTACAGATTCTTGTCAGGCTGGACGATTATTGAACATGTTCTTCTTCTTGAAGACCGTCTCATACACCAGCTCGACCAGTGCGGATATATCCACGCGGGAGTCTCAATGCAGTGGGCCAGATCGCTCCTGTGGCACCCAGCGACACGAGTGCAGCAAGCGTGCTCCCGCTCAGGGACGCATCACGCTCCCGACTGTATCCTGGCATACCCACCACCGGCAGAAGGTGGCGACGGGAGTCAGCTGGACGTCGTCACTTGCTTGCCTCAGACATATCACCACATGTCCAGTTGTCACGGTATCACAAGAGCAACTGAGCAGTGCAAGCAAGCAAGCAAGCAATCAATCAATCAATCAATCGAATCAAAAGTATATTTTCAAACACAAAAACATAGGGTGCGATCGGCAACACGGACGAATTCGCTCTTCCGACGAATCCAACGGCAATTCGCTCTCCGACGAATTCGCTGTCTCGTACGTTCGGGAACAGCAACAATAATCAGCCGGTTTTGTCACTGCTGCGCCGTGTCATGGTCTATGTGGTTATTTTACTTATCAGAAATCACGGGTACTTTGAACTTTGTCAAAATGATGTTCAATGTCAGTGTAGAGACAGGTATGTCATTATTCTCTTTCCTAATGTTTTGATGAGCATTGGTCATTTTATCGGACTTTCAAAAGAATTAGCCCCTCCCGACGACTGGTTTGTTGCCCGTTCCGACAGAGCGAATTCGTCGGGCGGAATTCCGCTCGTTTGCAGATTCGTCGTGTTGCTCAACACAAACTGAAGCGAATATTCGGTAACCCGACCGAATCACCGACGAATTCGTCGTGATTATGGAGAATTCGTCGTGTTGCGACCGCACCCACAATACACAATGTCAAGTGCGATTGGTGCAAATGCACAACTGCATATAACAGAGCCCTCTCGCGGACTTAATCGCGAACTCAACCAAACCGACCGCCGTCACGGAGGCATCGCCCCACCCGCCCCTCCAAAGCAGTACGTTGCTGGACCCATGCCTGACCGCCGCCCCTTAGGTTCTACAACTTAAGAGTTTAATCTTTTGTATTAATATACACAATAATTGTTGAAATGATCGGGCTACCCCGCACCGCTCCTCAACAGTGCTGTGATTTGTGCGTGTATATGAATGTCGATCTGTGTGTCTGTGGGAAATGGGAGAAGTTCTGACTGCAAAATGGATGATATTGTTATAAATAATTTGGCTTCTACAATGTCATGAGGGTGCCAATGAAGTAAGAAGTGATTTGTTTGTTTCGGAAGAATTGCCGCAAGCACACAGTTAGGTGTTTATACTTTTTTTAATAGAATATAGATGAGCAATCAAGTAAGACATTCCTAGCTATTATTTGCATGCAAAATGGTGCCTGTGTGGTCCCTAATTAATAATACATATACTGGCGGTGTTGAACACCCAGCCGCTTGAATAATAATCGCTTCAAGAAGAGTGACGCTTTTGGGGAATTGCATGGTACTCGTGGATTCAGGAAGGCAGTTCCCAGGTCCGGGTGGTGGCGGAAGATGATGGATCTTTGGAAAAGTGAGTACGATTAGGGCGGGGAGTGATTGTGAAGATTAATGCTTAGTGTTCCGTTGGTGTCATGCTGACGAGTGTGTGTTATCGTGGCTCTGAGGTAGTCGGGTAATGTTCCAAGTTACTTTGCTTTTAGTTACTTTTAAGTTAAAATACATTTGCAGTCGTGCATCTTGCGTCTTGCGTCTTCGCGCAGCTGCGCGAAGTGATGCGGGTGCCTATTCAAATACATTGAACGGAGTTTGCAACAGCTGCACGATGCGCACGTTGCGGGAAGTAAAAATCGACTGCGAAATTTCCCCATGTATTTGAATAGGCCGCCGCAGGCACACGCATCCACTTCGCGCAGCTGCTCGAAGACCGTGTTTCAGCTTAAATGATGCTCCCGTTACAAGTCCGTGCGGCTATGTTTTGTAATCTCTCTAGTCGTGAGTCATGAAAGTCAAATGTTAGTCGTACACTACGTCACAATATTCAAAATACGGTCGAATAATATTTTTAGAGTTGCGCTGAAACTGCTCTTTGGTAATTGATTAGCAATATGATAGAGTGGGCTCAAAGCTCTGCTGACTGTTTGTATCATATCGTTAACGGGGCGTGAAATATAAAGAATCATTGATAGTGCAATCCGCTACCTTCCTCAGGCAGATTAACACAAAGCTGCTCAGCATAAACAAAATGTCCGGAACATCACAAGCACGAGTGACACGTTCGCGAGGTATGGTAAAAAAACCTGATAGACATAGACTTCTGAACAATGAGGGCATGTCTAACATTGCATTGGTTATAGATAACTGAAACGTTGCGTATAGTTACACTTCATTAAATTGTATGATGGAATTCACCAGTACGCTCGCCTTGTTTGGTCCTGTTGGTGATTAATACATCATACAATCAGTACAGTTACGCAGCCGTCTATGGCATCGGTCCATAGACAGTCGAGTCGGTGCTGTCTGACCTTTGCTGGCCGAGTAGGAGAGGCCGCGGGTAGTCAGGCAGAAGTGGGCGCCGCGGAAGTTCTTGATTTTGAGGCGAAGTCATTCCGGCCGACCCATGACCGCTTCACCAGCTGACTAGTAACACAGACGGTACAGAGCGACCCGGTCAGAGGCGGGTCACATGCAGATGATGATACTGATATACCAGACACGGCGCCAACGTTACTAACATATGCTATCCGCTAAAACAAAATCTCGATCTCTGGAGTGAGTATCTTAACCAGCTGTAGACAATACCAACAAAGGTGCATAAGGCCAACCAACTAACACAGTTATATACACACTGCTGATCCAAAGAGGGATCAGCACTAATTACTACAGGGACCCGCAGTTTTGCTATGGTACGCGCTAAGGTCCGGCTTATTTTCTCCTCTAGCGTATATTTGACGGCGAATTAAGAAACGACCGTATATGCACTCAAACCGCATTACTGAGAGCTTCAATTGATATATTGACGCATTGGCTCACCTTATCCATTGCTGCTTTTAAGCAAAAAATCCGTTTTTAGCGCTTTGCGGTGGTAAACCGGGATTTTGCTTATAAAGCAGCCAATGGATAAGGTTAGCCAATGCGTCAATATATAAATTTGGAAGCTCTCAGTAATGCGTTTGAATGCAGAATATTGTCGTTTCTTAATTCGCCGTCAACATACGCTAGAGGAGAACAAAACCGGACCTTAGTGTGTACATAGCATTCCTGCGGGGGGGGTGGGGGCGTACACTATCGCTCCAGGTAGGCAATATACACTCTTAAAGGGAATGTTCACCTTCCTGAAAGTTGTCAATATACATCTGGTTGTAGTAGAAAATAGAAGTAAGTGCTGCTGAAAACGATGGTGTTATTTTCACCCGAAAAGTCACTTAACTTATGATACAAATTACAGTTTTAGATTTGGGCGAATAACGTCATTGGTTGAGCTATAGACCGCCGCTGATTGGCTGGACAAAGTGGGAATTGAAGCTTGAAAAGGTGGCTGTCAGCCAATCAGCTGACTGTACCAGCCTGGAGTCATTTTGCAAATGGTAAATTAAATGCTTAAAACCGGTTAAGTTTTGGAAAAAATGACCTTAGTAATTTAGGACATTTCAAATAATTGCTATCTCAGTTTAAAACTAATACAAATGTGAAACATTCCTTTAACCATTTCCGTAGTCAAAAACTAAACAATATCCAATCTCTAACTGAAATGGTGCTCTATTGGGTTTATTGGGTTTGGTAGAGATGGCATATGGAGTGCCAGTGATCACACTGATGCAGCGTGACGGCGGGAACGGTCAACTGGCCAGAGAACCAGACTGACACCTCTCTTACCCGTTTCCTGCACCGAGCAGCTTAGTAAACATAACACGGCGTCAGTCGGGGGACGAGTTAAAAAGAACAAACACCATTAAGACAGCATCTCAGCTCGGGGGACGAGTTAAAAGACCAAACACCATAAGACAACATCTCATCGGGGATGAGTTTAAAAGACAGAACACCTTAAGACAGCATCTCAGTCGGGGACGAGTTAAAAGACAACGCCATAAATCTAAGGTGGCGAAAAACTCTGTGTGAGGTTAATCATGATGATGAGATGAAAATAACCGGTAATCTCATAATAAGTATGTAAAGAAATACATTAAGGCCGAAAT
The DNA here is from genome assembly GCA_036785665.1 of Chirona hameri. NCBI lineage: Eukaryota > Metazoa > Arthropoda > Thecostraca > Balanomorpha > Balanidae > Chirona > Chirona hameri. The sequence goes on from JAXIVJ010001026.1 coordinate 13,039, forward strand.
GTATATTAGTTAGTTTCGCTATTGAAGCTTCGTCAGCAATGATTGCTGACGAAGCTTCAATAGCGAAATATCTAATATAATTCGGGCCTTAATTTATTTTCTTAACATACTTATTATGAGGTTACCGGTTATTTTAATCTCAACAAACACATAAAACAGCATAGCAGTCCGGGGACGAGTAAAAGACAAACGCCATAAGACAGCATATCAGTCGGGGACGAGTTAAAAGACAAACACCATAAGACAGCATTCAGTCGGGGACGAGTTAAAAGACAAACGCCATAAGACAGCATTCAGTCGGGACGAGTTAAAAGACAGTACGCCATTAAGACAGCATATCAGTCGGGGACTAGGTTAAAAGACAAACGCCATAAGACAGCATAACAGTCGGTCGAGTTAAAAGACAAACGCCATAAGACAGCATATCAGTCGGGGACGAGTTAAAAGACAAACGCCATAAAGACAGCATATCAGACGGGACGAGTTAAAGACAAACACCATAAGACAGCATCGCCCACGTCGCTAATCTTCAGCTACATCTGCCTCGTGTCACACTCAGGACAGACCCATAGGTCGTTCCGCTACCGCGCGGCTGCGATCTGGAACCAGCAACCCAAAGAGGCGACCGGTAGTGCCTCAGTGGCATCTTTCAAAACGTGCCGTTGTGTGACAACTATAACATGCTGCCTGATCTGTTTGATGTGTTTTGCAATGTTTGTCGTACTGTAGTGCCGTAACAATTCGCTTGATTTTTCCCTCGTCTTGTACAGTCATCTATAAGTTATATTGTTTTTTTTTCTGTTGTATAGCATTGTACTAAATACTAGATATGTCACTAAGCGCCGGAAACAAGCCACTCGTGGATGTGTTTTAGCAAACACAATACATTGACCAATACGCAGAGCGCTGATACCAGACAAGCTGCCTGTAGAATCGTCACGCAGCTCGATGACCTCCTTGTCCGGCAGAGTTAAGGAATCAGAGGCCAATACCTCCCGTCACAGGCCGGCCGACACGGCATTGCAGTGGGATGCTGAGTCGGACTGAACGTACCCATTCCTTGAGAATGATTGGCGAATCGAGCGCCTGGTGCGGCGCCCGACTCCGTGGAGATCACGTCAAGGAACTGAAACACCGGCAGCAGAACAGACCAGGTCACACACCCACACCCACATCCACCACACCCACACCCCCGCCCAAACACCCACCCCCACTCACTCTCACTCTCACTCTCACTCACACACCTCACACACTCACCACACTCACACACTCACACACACTCACACACTCACACACTCACACACTCACACACTCACCTCACACACCCCAACACCACACCCCCACCCACATCCACTCACACCCTCGCCCAAACACCCCTCACACTCACTACACTCACACTCACACTCACACTCACTCACACTCACACCACACTCACCCACACTCACACTCACACTCACACTCACACTCACACTCACACACACACTCACACCTCACACTCACACTCACACTCCACCACACTCACACTCACACCACACTCACACTCACAACTCACACTCACACTCACACTCACACCACTCACACTCACACTCACCACTCACACTCACACTCACACTCACACTCACACTCACACTCACACTCACACTCACACTCACACTCACACTCACACTCACACTCACACAACAACACACACACACACCACACACACACACACACACCACACAACACACACACACACACACACACACACACACACACACACACACACACACCACACACACACAACCACACACACACACACACACACACACACACACACACAACCACACACACACACACACACACACACACACACACACACACACACCACACACACACACCACACACACACACACACACACACACACACACACACACACACACACACACACACACACACACACACACACACACACACACACACACACACACACACACGACACACACACACACACACACACACACACACACACACACACACCACACACACACACACACACACACACACACACACACACACACACACACACACACACCACACACACACACACACAAACCACAGCCACAGCCACAAGCCACAGCCACAGCCACAGCCACAGCAGCCACAGCACAGCACACCCACCACGTCGTACAACAGCGGTAGACGTCTAAATGCCCACTCTGCCGGCCCGCTGGTCAAACACCGGAACAGAACACAGCGGCAGCCGGTCAGACCAACTCAGTAGGCAGAACTACGGCCCCGATCGTCAGCACGGGTGACACCGACACTGAAAATGGGGAACTCTTTTCAAGTGGGCCAAAACTGATACTGAGGCCAATAGCACGAAAACAAGGGTTTGACTTTTGACCGAGGTTTCGACACGGGTTACGACTGCGGTCGGCGTAAAAGCAAACGATTAAGGAGCCCAACAAATGAGAAAACGGTGCAGTCACCGTCTAAACTACACCTGGTTTTATATATGTATTAAACTAAATGACTACAATGAAGTACATTAAACTACACTAAACTACCTGAAACTACACCTGCAGTGAAGGTGGAACCAGAGTTAACCAATGCTACTCATCCCATGTCTCTAACGCGGGCCACGACCGAACGCAGCCCAACACAGCCCTATGATTTGGGGGACAGTCAGCTGCTGCAGCGGGACACGGGACTATGGCCGAGGCAGGCACAACGCAGTGACCAGCTATAACCGACTGACAAGTCGCAGCTTCTTCAGGGTATGCTGTCGGTGAAGAAGTCCCTTGTTGACGGCCCATCATGTACACCTCCTTGCAATGTGACGACGCTGGATTTTGGATGCCGACGCAGCCTTCCAGGCTGTTGATCGTTTTTGAGGAATCAGCTTCAGCGTGCGGCTCGTCTGCGGGGTCCTGAGAGCAGGCCGGCCACACGTCAGCTCGACAACGGGCCGACAGCAACTGCCAGCGTCAAGCTTCACTAAGGTCGGCTATACACTATGTTGACTTACGCGCCGCCGCTCCAGGCACTGCACAAACCCAGCCATCGTTTATCCATCCTCTACGCTTCTCTCGCTCCTCGTCTCGCTTTCTCTCTCTCTCTCGTCTCTCTCTCTCCTCTCTCTCTCCCTCTCCCTCTCCCTCTCCCTCTCCCTCTCCCTCCTCCTCACTCCCCCCTCTGCTCCCTCCCTCTCCCTCCTCCCTCTCCCTCTCCCTCTTCCCGCTCCTCCTTCCCTCTCCCTCTCCCTCTCCCTCTCCCTCTCCCTCCCCTCTCGTCCCTCCTCCCTCCTTTCACTCACATCCCTCTCTCTCTCTCTCTCTCTCTCCTCTCTCTCTCCTCTCTCTCTTCTCTCTCTCTCATCTCTCTCTCTCCTCTCTCTCTCTCTCTCTCTCGTCTCCTCTCTCTCTCCTCTCTTCTCACTCTCTCCTCTCACTCTCTCTCTCATCTCCTCTCTCTCCTCTCTCTCTCTCCCTCTCTCTCTCTCTCTCTCTCTCTCTCTCTCTCTCTCTCTTCTCTTCGTCTCTCATCCTCTCTCTCCCTCTCTGCTCTCTCTCTCTCTCTCTCTCGTCTCTCTCTCTCTCTACTCTCTCTCTCTTCTCTCTCTCTCTCTCTCTCTCTCTCTCGTCTCTCTCTCTCTCTCTCTCTCTCTCTCTCTCACTCTCTCTCTTCCTCTCTCTCTCTCTCTCTCTCTCATCTCTCTCTCTCTCTTCTTCTCTCTCCTCTCTCTCTCTCATCTCTCTCCTCTCTCTCTCTCTCTCTCTCTCCTCTCTCTCTCTCTCTCCTCTCTCCTCATCTCTCTCTCTCATCTCCTCTCACTCTCTCTCCCTCTCTCTCTCTCTCTCTCTCTCAGTTTACACATCACCAACAACATTCACCATCGCACACAGTCCCTACCGAGCTCCATTCCAGGCGAATCGTACACAGCTCATTACATGTCAGCCATTCTCGGGACCACCGCCCGAGACGGTCACCCGGCAGCCGGCGCAGACTCACCAGCTGCTCCTGCGTCAGGTCGAACAGCTTCGGGTTCAGAGCGCCGGCGCGAAGAAGCGCAGAAAGACGAAGCCGGAGAGCACGCAGTACTTGCACCTCCTGGTTGTCTGGAAGATGACCGAGGACCGAGCCACGGTTATGACCGAGGAACCGCCAGGCGGCGAGGCTTCACCCGCCGCGCACACAGGGCACACAGGGCTCACAACGCACACAGGGCACACAGGGCTAACATGACACACACCGGCACACAGGGCTCACACACAGGGCTCACACACAGGGCTCACACACAGGGCTCACACACAGGGCTCACACACAGGGCTCACACAAGGGCTACAGGGCTCACACACAGGCTCACCAGGGCTCACACACAGGGCTCACACAGGGCACACAGGCCCGCTCACAACGCACACCAGGGCACACAGGGGCTAACATGGCACACACGGCACACGGGCTCACAGGGCTCACAAAACGCACACAGGGCACACAGGCTAACATGGCACACACACACGGCACACAGGCTCACAGGGCTCACAACGCACACAGGGCACACAGGGCTAACATGACACACACGGCACACAGGGCCCTCACACACAGGGCTCACACACAGGCTCACACACAGGGCTCACACACAGGCTCACAGAGCACACAGGGCTCACAGAGCACACAGGGCTCACAGGGCACACAGGGCTCACATGGCACACATGGCACACAGGGCTCACAGGGCTCACAGAGCACACAGGCTCACAGAGCACACAGGCAGACAGGGCGCACAACGCACACAGGGCACACAGGGCTCACATGGCACACATGGGCACACATGGCACACATGGCACACAGGGCTCACAGGGCTCACATGGTCACAGGGCACACAGGGCTCACACAACAGGGCTCACACACATGGCTCACACACAGGGCTCACACACAGGGCTCACACACACGGACTCACAGAGCACACAGGCTCACAGGGCTCACAGGGCACACAGGGCACACAGGGCACACAGTGCTCACAGGGCACTCTGTGCCAAACGGTGGTGAGGTGGAACATAAGACGCAAAAGAGCAAATATCCGAAGGAAATCAAATAATACATAGGTATGTGAAGAGTGGGAAAATGGAACTTCCCAAATCCTGCATTTGGTTGACTACTAGAAGTAAGCATACCTTAATGAACGACAATTTGAAAAAAACAACAAATATCTCATTCCTATACATCACACAGCTCCGGTGCTACCGCCCTAAGCCAAACAAAGTTAAATGACGGTCCTATGTTACGAAGTGTTACGTTACGTATGTTACGAATGTTACAAAGGTAACATTCAGATTGTACAAACTTGCCTGCCACGTTCCTCTTACCTGGGAAGAAGAGTCTGGCCTGGCGTTTGAGCGCGGAAAAGACGCCACACATGGTGGAGGGGCACTGGTAGGCCGACTTGATGATGGCTGCGAACGTCTGCTGGATGTAGCCCTTCAGGTTGACCAGGTTGGTCTCCAACCGCTCGCCGTCACCCAGCTTACCGGGGTCCACCTGTAACATCGACGGCAGCCGAACAACAGTCTGGACGTCAACCGCAGGCCGTCACCCAGCTTACCGGGGTCCACCTGTAACATCGACGGCAGCCGAACAACAGTCTGGACGTCAACTGCAGGCCGTGTACTGATTTAGAGGCGAAACCACTCGGCTGTAAGTTAGAATTTCGTAAGCATTTATACACCGAAGATATGATACGACTTGGCATTTTGGCCATTTTCTGGACTTTTTGGGTCCAAGGAATTTTGCTTTCATTTGAAAATTTACTCTTTTCACCTGATCTTACCAATATTGTAGTTAAAATAAAATGCAATTTTCCTCACAAGGATTTAATATATATTACAAAATATCAGGAATTTTTACTTTCCAAGTGAAATATTTTTCTTCGAAAAATGAAAATCTCAATTTTCATAACAAGAAAATGTTGCCCTCCACCTATGGATTTTTACTCTCTGGGGGACCAGGTCATGAAACGAAGAATCCAACACTGCCGAAGACTCCCCTGATCTCCGGATTCGAACTGGGGCTCCACACGTGAAAGCCGGGCCAGTGTTGTGTTGGTGTAAAGTGACCCTGCTGACATGTCAGGGCGCGGCGTGGGCAGAGCCGGTGCGTATACTCCGCTGCAGTGCTCACCTCACAGGGCCGCCTCTCCTGGTGGATCCGCTCCACCACCGGCCGCAGCACTGTGTGAAGGTAGTGCAGGCCGGCCAGCTTCATCAGCTCGTCCATACACTTGGAGACCAGCGTGTTGCCCCGGAATATCGTGTTCGGGTCCCTGTCGTGCCGTACACACAGACACACAAACACACCGGGTCAAACTGCGGCAGACTCGGACCACATATCGCAGATCACAGCTTATGACGGCCAGTCTGTGGCAAGTTCCCATCGACGGACATCTCATCAAACTACCAACTTTGTTTACCCTCCCACAATTCCTAGTTATGCCAACATATGTCTACCAAAAACTGAAATCTGAGCCATGTTATCATATAATTTCACATCGGAATTGAAGACTGTTCTCAAGATACTTTCAAACGTAATGCACATACGCGTCCTTTTTCCGGGTCTCAGCAGTCGAGCCTGACCGTCACGATACAGGGGACGGTAACGCCGGCTGCGTTCAGCTTCACTCACGTCTCCAGAGCGATCTCCTGCTCGGACAGCGACTCGATGAAGGGCACGATCTTGCCGTGGTGGAGGAAGATGCGTACCAGCGGCTCGGCGGCCTCCTGTTTGTTGGACACCACCTCACCCAGGATGTAGGCGGCGCTGCACGTCACCGGCTGTCGACACATGTGGCGCACCAGGCGTCAGACCGGCAGCCGGCAGGGCAGCCAGCCATCGCGACACATCGTCAACACCGACAACAGCTGCACGGTCAGTGGTCTCACTCGGTAGTTTGCCAGCGTCGTCAAATACAGGAGAGCAGTCTTTCGGGCGCAACATAACACCACGTCCAGACAGACATGCTCTTACTGAAACCATCAGACACGTTGACGGCCGGCGGGAATGGGAGAGGTCTGGCGGCAGATTGCGACCAATCGCTGAGCACCGTAACCGAGAGCCGTGAGCCGCCTCACATCACTGTCAGTCTGAATGTAACATCTGCCACGAGTCGGCGCCTGTCCGCCGAGGCAGGCTGAGTGTCGCGCTGAGGGACTGTATAGGTGTGTCTCAGCTGTCCGCCGAGGCAGGCTGAGTGTCGCGCTGAGGGACTGTATAGGTGTGTCTCAGCTGTCCGCCGAGGCAGGCTGAGTGTCGCGCTGAGGGACTGTATAGGTGTGTCTCAGCTGTCCGCCGAGGCAGGCTGAGTGTCGCGCTGAGGGACTGTATAGGTGTGTCTCAGCTGTCCGCCGAGGCAGGCTGAGTGTCGCGCTGAGGGACTGTATAGGTGTGTCTCAGCTGTCCGCCGAGGCAGGCTGAGTGTCGCGCTGAGGGACTGTATAGGTGTGTCTCAGCTGTCCGCCGAGGCAGGCTGAGTGTCGCGCTGAGGGACTGTATAGGTGTGTCTCAGCTGTCCGCCGAGGCAGGCTGAGTGTCGCGCTGAGGGACTGTATAGGTGTGTCTCAGCTGTCCGCCGAGGCAGGCTGAGTGTCGCGCTGAGGGACTGTATAGGTGTGTCTCAGCTGTCCGCCGAGGCAGGCTGAGTGTCGCGCTGAGGGACTGTATAGGTGTGTCTCAGCTGTCCGCCGAGGCAGGCTGAGTGTCGCGCTGAGGGACTGTATAGGTGTGTCTCAGCTGTCCGCCGAGGCAGGCTGAGTGTCGCGCTGAGGGACTGTATAGGTGTGTCTCGGCTGTCCGCCGAGGCAGGCTGAGTGTCGCGCTGTGGGACTGTATAGGTGTGTCTCAGCTGTCCGCCGAGGCAGGCTGAGTGTCGCGCTGAGGGACTGTATAGGTGTGTCTCAGCTGTCCGCCGAGGCAGGCTGAGTGTCGCGCTGAGGGACTGTATAGGTGTGTCTCAGCTGTCCGCCGAGGCAGGCTGAGTGTCACGCTGAGGGACTGTATAGGTGTGTCTCAGCTGTCCGCCGAGGCAGGCTGAGTGTCGCGCTGAGGGACTGTATAGGTGTGTCTCAGCTGTCCGCCGAGGCAGGCTGAGTGTCGCGCTGAGGGACTGTATAGGTGTGTCTCAGCTGTCCGCCGAGGCAGGCTGAGTGTCGCGCCGAGGGACTGTATAGGTGTCTCAGCTGTACGCCGAGGCAGGCTGAGTGTCGCGCTGAGGGACTGTATAGGTGTGTCTCAGCTGTCCGCCGAGGCAGGCTGAGTGTCGCGCTGAGGGACTGTATAGGTGTGTCTCAGCTGTCCGCCGAGGCAGGCTGAGTGTCACGCTGAGGGACTGTATAGGTGTGTCTCAGCTGTCCGCCGAGGCAGGCTGAGTGTCGCGCTGAGGGACTGTATAGGTGTGTCTCAGCTGTCCGCCGAGGCAGGCTGAGTGTCGCGCTGAGGGACTGTATAGGTGTGTCTCAGCTGTCCGTCGGTCGACCGAGGAAGGTCGTGTCTCACCCTGACGCCGGGGCTCTGCAGCACCAGGTTGAGCAGCTGGTCGTAGTGTTTGCTGTTGATCACCTCGTCGGACGTGTACTGCAGCTTCAGCCGCAGCGAGCCCAGGTCGTGCGCTATCACACGGTTATTCTCGCGCGGCTGCAGGAAGTACCTGGCGAGTGGTCGAACAGAGGGCGGGGAGAGAAGAAGTCAGCACAGGTCAGCTGCCCCAGTCCCAGCAGATATTAACCAGTACAGGCTGAGACGTCACCATCACTCCCCAGTGCCAGACTCCTGCGGGTGACTTGCGTCTGGTGATCAGACCGACCAGACCCGGCATCACGGAGAGGACAATATCAGCACCGTGTGTGATCCGTGATCGCCGTACACCAGGCTTACAGTGTCCTAGCACTGGCAATTTTGGATGTAGGCGACACCCTACAAGGAATAATATTCCACTCCTTTTTTTCCAATTTGAAGGGTTATTTTCTACTCTTTTTCGCTTTTGTGATTATTTTTCACTCCTTTATTTTAATATGTGAAAAGCCAGGAAATGGATCAAGTTTCGAGTGATAGCAAGAGACTTGTAAATTCTTGAAAAAGGCTCCTTTTGAGGTCGAATTTTCCCCTTTTTTGCTGATTTGCCGTCTGAATTTTCCACTCTGCACCCTGTCTCTAAAACAATCCTAGGACACTGCCAGGCTACACCCGAGCTGTACGTTAATGTACGGGCAGCGACCATAGCCCGCCACCGGTCCATCAGAGGGCTAGGACGGGCCGGCGGCAGAGTCCACTGACTGGACAGTATGATACCCGCTGCCGCGGCCCCGCCACTCACCAGGTGTCGTAGCTCTGGTTGAGCTTCAGGCCGGTCTCGCCACTCACCAGGTGTCGTAGCTCTGGTTGAGCTTCAGGCCGGTCTCGCCACTCACCAGGTGTCGTAGCTCTGGATGAGCTTCAGGCCGGTCTCGCCACTCACCAGGTGTCGTAGCTCTGGTTGAGCTTCAGGCCGGCAGCAGCCGCAGCCCCGCCACTCACCAGGTGTCGTAGCTCTGGTTGAGCTTCAGGCCGGTCTCGCCACTCACCAGGTGTCGTAGCTCTGGTTGAGCTTCAGGCCGGTCTCGCCACTCACCAGGTGCCGTAGCTCTGGTTGAGCTTCAGGCCGGCAGCAGCCGCGGCCCTGCCACTCACCAGGTGTCGTAGCTCTGGTTGAGCTTCAGGCCGGCCCCGCCACTCACCAGGTGTCCTAGCTCTGGTTGAGCTTCAGGCCGGTCTCGCCACTCACCAGGTGTCGTAGCTCTGGTTGAGCTTCAGGCCGGCAGCAGCCGCGGCCCCGCCACTCACCAGGTGTCGTAGCTCTGGTTGAGCTTCAGGCCGGCCCCGCCACTCACCAGGTGTCGTAGCTCTGGTTGAGCTTCAGGCAGGTCTCGCCACTCACCAGGTGTCATAGCTCTGGTTGAGCTTCAGGCCGGTCTCGCCACTCACCAGGTGTCGTAGCTCTGGTTGAGCTTCAGGCCGGCAGCAGCCGCGGCCCCGTCACTCACCAGGTGTCGTAGCTCTGGTTGAGCTTGAGGCCGGTCTCGCCACTCACCAGGTGTCGTAGCTCTGGTTGAGCTTGAGGCCCGGTCTCGCCACTCACCAGGTGTCGTAGCTCTGGTTGAGCTTCAGGCCGGTCTCGCCACTCACCAGGTGTCGTAGCTCTGGTTGAGCTTCAGGCCGGTCTCGCCACTCGCCAGGTGTCGTAGCTCTGGTTCAGCTTCAGGCCGGTCTCGCCACTCACCAGGTGTCGTAGCTCTGGTTCAGCTTTAGGCCGGTCTCGCCACTCACCAGGTGTTGTAGCTCTGGTTGAGCTTCAGGCCGGCAGCAGCCGCGGCCCACCACTCACCAGGTGTCGTAGCTCTGGTTGAGCTTCAGGCCGGTCTCGCCACTCACCAGGTGTCGTAGCTCTGGTTGAGCTTGAGGCCGGTCTCGCCAGTCAGTGTGATGCGGACCTCGCCGAGGAAGATGTTGCCAAATATTCCTGGCGAGTCATGCCAGACGGTGACGCGCAGCTGCATGGCCGCCAGCGAGTCGGCCGTGATCTCACTGGGACGCTGCGTCATCTGCCGCGCCGCAAACACACACACACACAAACATGTGTGTGACACCGCCTGCCGTCAGGGCAAGGTCCCGGCAATATACAACCAGCGACTTGCTACCTTTCAGAAAACGATGTTCAGGCATGTGAGGTGTGTAAACTGAGAAAGGTGAAATAGGCAAATAGATATAGTAGTATATTAATATGATATAAAAAAGAGACAAAGTTGAGACAATTCCCCATTAAATTTCCACAAAACTTCATTGTGCACCCGCGCAGCAGTACAGTACCTCGAAGTAGAACGTCTCGTTGAAGTTGGGGCAGGTGGTCTTGTTCTTCTTCTTGGTGCGCTTCGACTCGAGTTTGATGTTCTCGCACCAGAGCGACACGTTGACGTGCGGGTCGCACGAGCCGTTGCTCTTGGTCAGTCCGTTACATTCAATCACCCTGCGATGGACACGACCGGATCGAGTTACTCACACAGTCACACATACACACACCGGCGGCCGGCCAACGGCAGGCGACACTAGGCTGAAGACGGACATGAGGATCGAGTTACTCACACAGCCACACATACATACACCGGCGGCCGGCCGACAGCAGGCGACACTGGGCTGAAGACGGACATGAGGATCGAGTAACTCACACAGCCACACAAACACACACCGGCGGCCGGCCGACAGCAGGCGACACTGGGCTGGACAGAATCGTAAACACATAATGCCCCCTTCTGTCAGTGTATCTATTGCTTGTCAATGCCTCATATACCGTGAGCCGTGGTGGCGGTAGTGGTGATATGGGGTTTAGGGGACCGCAACTACTGAGGTTATATCGCGCCCACAAAGCGAGATGTGTGCTGCTGATAAACTTGCAAGTGTCTGTGTCCTCTGGCAGAAGAAAATCATATAGGTAATCTAGTTCTTTGCTAGGAATGCCAGCTTCGTTTTGGTTGTAATGGACCCAAATAATCAGAAAAGCAGATGCACCATGCACACTGAACTTGAATGAGCCTCACAGACCGCCTGGCACGCCATCACCCGGTACCAGTCGGGACGGCCGCGTCAGTACCGCTGACCTGACACTGAGCCGCGTCAGTACCGCTGACCTGACACTGAGCCGCGTCAGTACCGCTCACCTGACACTGAGCCGCGTCAGTACCGCTCACCTGACACTGAGCCGCGTCTGTGTGGGCGTGTCCTCCGACTTCTGTATCGACTCGAGTCGCACCTCCAGGTGCACCTCGCCCTGCACCTCCGAGTCACAGTCCACCGGCAGGATGTCAAACCAGTGGTCCTTGCCATAGTACTTCCGCAGGTCCTCCTTCTTGACCGACACCTTCCCCAGCACCTGGATGTCAAGAGGAGAATACAGGCCAGATGAGTTACTGTTAACACAAAGCCAATACATAGATAACACGGCATATTGAAACCATACTGTGATACACTACACATCTCAGCCACAATGTTAATTAATTGTCTTGGTAGCACTAGCAAGGCTCATGGAAACATGGTTCAATCAAAAGGAAAGCCAGCATTTCTTATCTGCTTGCTATGACACCACTATGTTTCATAATGATGTAATGTTTCCTTCACTGACAAAATTATAATAAATACACTTAGGAAACAGAGCAATGACCTATGTGACCTATGTGACCCACCTTATCCTGCTTTCCACTTCGTTCATGGTCGTAGATGTAGAAGGAAAAGCCACCTGAAACTTCCTCGGAATGTCAAAAGTTGTATTCATCTCCGAAGAAGGGGGCTGTCAATGAATTGCAAATCAATACCACCATCACAGAGAAACATTGCAAATCCAACACACTGTCAAGCCATTATAGGGATTTGTTTGACAAGTCCTCAGTAGTGGCTTAATATGGTGTCAATTGATACTGAGAGCTAAGTGGCAGCACTACTAAGTTGATGGTTCTCATAAATTTACCAGTTGCAGGCCATCTCCAGACCAGGGGCAAAAAGTGGATGCTGAAGCAACTCAAACTCAGCCTACCATGCTGGGTGAGGTCTGAAGCCCAGAGATTGCCTGACTGAGCTACAGGGGTGGACACTGCAAAGTTTTCTGCTCCTCCAATTCACAGATAAATAATTTTTAGCCTGGTAACATGACTCCAAAAAGTCAATTGGCCATCATACACTCAAGCAACAAACATTCAACCAGTGGTTTTGCATGTAGAATGAGTGTATGCCAGCATGCTAAGCTGGATATCACATCACTTGAATGCTAACTCACAATTAAGTGGTGCAAAGCTATCAGTTTGCATCATTTTGACACATATTCTCACAAAAACTGTGAATTAAATTGTGTTACCAATAACTTGTAACAATGATTAAGTATTAATTTGCTTCAATGATTAAACAAATGATTTAGTAAGACGAGAGCAATTCATGGATAACCATGTGCCCTAGTTCACAGTCAATTTATCTTACAGCATCCCAGTCTCCAAACATGACTGGTGATAATGTAGAAAGCTAGAAATGTTGAACAATACTTTAATTCAAGCAGGTGTAGGGATAAGTAGGCACTGAGTATATGTAGCGTTGTACAATATAATGAAACCTTTGAATGCCCTTTTTTCAAATTCACTTTGCCAGCTGGTCATTGAGTACTGATGTTCCTTTACAAGTTCAAATTTTACCTCGCTTAAGGCTAAATTATTATTTCTAAATAGGTATTTGCTGAGAAGCATTAAAGTTACTTGATTGCCAATATCAAGTGATGATAGCCAACAATTTGTCTAATAAATGAGCATGAGGTAAACATTACAAGTAGGTATTAAGAGCAGGGCTTCCTTGAGAACACAAATTACAATCAATCACTCAGAACCAATACATTTGTTTTAAAAAAAGTTGTAAGTACAGTTTGTAAGGTAAAAGTTTGCTGTCAATTCTTTACTTTACATCATTTACAATCATTATTTATTTATTGCATTCATTATTTATTTATCTTACAGCATTGCAGATCATTTTCAATATTGTTTTCCCAGCAACTTAAGAGTTCTATGGATTATTTCCCTAGCTGCTTTAACATTTTACAATTAAATAATCATCTACTGTCTTACACATTTGTAACAGCTGTAGAAATGCTCCTGAGCAAGGATGCTGAGCACTTAGGTTGAGCTGAAAGTGAGTCAGGACTGCACATCATACTAAAAACCTGAATACCTGTATTGGTGTTATTAAAGCAGTCCCCTTAAACCAAGCTACACCATCATACAACTCACTTGAGGGTCTTTTCTACAGTGTTGGTTCTATGAATCTCTTCCTGATCCAAGTTGACTGTGCAGAAGACATCCCTACTTCCGACTGATCCATGGCTTCGGGATGGCAGATTTTTAGCCTCACCTGAAACCAACATTTTGATATAAAATATAAAAGAAAGCAAGCTTTAACGGAAATCTCAACAAAGAGACACATGAAAACATCTTTGACAGGACATTTCACATCCACATTCATTATCAGAACCATGTTCTTAAAGTTTAAATGGCATTCCAATTCTCATTCACAAAAGTGAATGAATGGACAAGTGAAGTACATCAGTCTAAATCAACTAAATTCCCATACTGCTATGGACAATGCATCCTATCTTATGTTTTAATGGCAAAAATATATTAAAATAATGAGTTGAATGCAAAAACACGCCACAAATTTACCAAGTTTATTGTGAAATCCACTCTTTCATTCATAAAATTCGCCACCCACAAAGTGCGGCAAAATACGGCGCAGGTCCAGCATGCACTCACTCCCACACCAACTGCCTGGACAGCATACAGCATATATTGCCCCTCAATTATATAGGAAGAAAGCGACTCAAACTAATGGAGGAGTTTCAACTCACGATCTTAATCCGTTCTTCAACTCGAACCCTGGCGTTTGACGCCATGTTTGGCCATTGCTGCTCTGCACACTACTGCACGCTGCTGACATCTGGCGGAATGCCCCGCACTTGATTTACACACGAAATACTACGTACGGTTTCTGTAACTCTTCATTTCGTTTCCGGAAATTTAAAGACCCGCCAATATAAGCAATTTGACTAAAGATAGCGATTATATATGATGGTCATTCTCCGAAAGCTTTTCACATTGATTTTTACTTAATTCGTCACAAGGTCAATCCGTTTACGCACGCAGAGTGGTCCTCCCCACGTAACACAAACACATGTGGTAACCATGTGGGCTAGCCTATAGCCCACCTTTCCCATAGTGGTTTTGGAGGATGTTTCTGCATGGTTACCATATGGGCTAGCACAAGGCCTTCTAACCTCCTTAAACCCACATGGAGATCACATATCCATGTTATTCCCATGTTCACAAGCGCCCGTACCATCAGTTACGGCCGGGTCGGCGCGCTAGACGGGCGACCCCCGGCCGCTCCGCACTGTCTTCTGATTAATCGGGGAATTCGACACCCTGCTTCGTGAAATTTAGTGTCTACGTGCTCTTATCTTCTAGTTCATCTGCGTGCTACATCATATAAACTGTGAGTTGTGTTTTCGATCTATTATCTACCTCAGAAGATTTGTGATTTGAAACCTGCGTGAACAACCAAGCCGGAAGACAGAAACCTCGGTCTGTGTCAGAAAGTGTGTGAACGCTTCAAGATTTGTTTCAAATAAGTGTCTTTTTTCTCTATGGTGCGGCAGTGATATTACGTGCTCGAAATATTGCATTTCTTCAAGAGTCCTGCTTCAATGTTCTAGAACTACTTTTTCCAACGCATACCAACGCAACAGAGCGGACGAACACCACCAGCCCTGGCCATCGCCATGGCAACCCCCCTTGACCAGGGGAGAGCCGCCGCAGTGCCGCCCGGCTAAAGTCAACAAATGCCAGGCGGCCAAACGGTCACCGGGGCACGTTCCCGGCGGCCGGCGCGGCGGGGAGCCCGGGGCGGGTGGCGGGCCCGCCGAGCGAGAGAGAGAGGGAGCAGCGACCAGCCGACTGCTCTCGGCACTGGGGACCCCAATGGGCCCTGTCGTGTAGTGTGCCAACAACCGCCCGTCACCACGATAGAGACAGAGACGCAAGTCAGACGAGCCGCCGACGCCCGCTACTCCGTCAGACCGAGCGGCGGCGGTGGCCGCCGACCCACCCGACGCGACTACCAGCGAGCGGCCGGGGCCGGCGCTCGCCGCAACCGACCGGCAACAAGATCGGCACACCTTGCAAGGGGAGGCCGCCACAGCACCTCTGGTCAGCGCTGCCGGCCAGCACCCGGTTGCACAGGCGCACAACGCAACTGAAGTGACACGCCAACCTCATGGCTCTGATACGATTGGACGCGGGGCCTTATCCATCATGGCGTTGAACATTTTAAGCCTAAAACCTAAGATTTTAGACCTCCGTCATGATTTAGAATTATTAAATTGTGATATTGCTGTGCTCACAGAAACATGGCTTCGCCCCGAAACTTGCTCACGCTTCGTCACGTTCCCGGGGTTTTCTCTGCACCGTGCCGACCGTCCAGACGGTAGTGGTTACGGGGGAATAGCTGTACTGATAAAAAACAATTTGAAAGTAAAACCACTTAAATCAGTTGTAGGTGCCAAAAACGACGGCAAAATAGAAACGTTTTGGTTACAAGTCAGTAACTCGCACGGTCGTCGTTTTAACCTAGGTTGCGTATATAGACCTCCTCGACACACCGTAGCCGCCATATCAGCCGACCTCGATTTTCTTGAAACTCAAGTGCAACGCGTGTTTCTTTCGTCCACTGACAATATTGTAATAACTGGCGACCTTAACTGCAACCTTCTAGCGTCCGACAACGATATATGTAAATCGAGATTTAATCAGTTCCTAGACAGCCTGGCCCTGCACCAGCACGTGACTAGTCCCACATACGAGTCTGGATCTCTACTTGATGTGTTTGTGTCCAATACGGGAAACTTTTTGAGTGACGTATCTGTCTGCCCATGTCCCTATAGTGATCACTGTATCATCCAAGCTAAATTGTCCATCCCCAAGCCTCGCCGTAAGCCGATTTTCGTCTCATCTAGGCGCCTACATCGCATTAATATATCGGCTTTTCACGCTGCTCTCAGAGCCACTGACTGGAGTGGAGTGTTCTCACGCGTGGAAGTGTCAGACCAGTGGTCTGCATTCATAAATTGTCTCCTCCCCATCCTCGACCATCACGCACCTCTAAAACGTATCAAAATTCGTAACCCTTCCGCTCCCCCTGTATCTGACACCACTCGCTACCTGATGGCACAGCGTCGCAGACTTCTTGTCCATAGTGGTAGGACCCCTGAGTTCATTGCGCTTAACAAACAGGTCCGTTCTGCCATTCGTCACGACACAAGGCAGGACATCGCCAGGAGAGTGCGTGAGCTGGGTCCTACCACCATATTTCGGAATGTACGTCAAATCATCGCGGGCAAGAAGTCTGCCGACCGCATCGTGCCAGAGGCCACCCCTGACGAGCTAAACCAGTACTTTGTGGGCGTTGGTCCCCGGGTTGCGAGTGAGGTCCGGGCCAGGGGTGAGCCCCCCTCTCTCCCTGTCCGTCTACCTCGTGTCGGCACATGTGCCTTCAAACTACAGCCTATCTCTCTGTCCGCTTCCGGTCCTTCCTCAACTCAATGAAAAATTCAGGGGCCTGTGATGCTGACGGCATCTCTATTCAGGTAATAAAGCTTTGCTTTGCTGCTATCGGCTCCGTTTTACTCCATATAATCAATACTAGCCCATCTTCCGGCGAATACCCAGCGCCCTGGAAACATTCCATTATTCATCCAATACACAAAGCCGGCAGCCAGTCCGAAGCTTCCAATTTTCGCCCTATCTCCATTGTATCTGCCTTCCCAAAGCTCATTGAGCGTATTGTGCAACGTCAGCTTTACTCATACATGTCGGATAACCACCTGTTCTCCTCATCCCAGCACGGGTTCCGCTCCCTGCTCTCTACTGAGACCGCCCTTCTGACTGTTTCTGATCACATCCTCTCGGCTATTGACCACCAGGAACTCACCCTTCTCTGTCTCCTCGATTTATCCAAGTGCTTCGATGTCATCGACCATTCTATGCTCCTCTCAAAACTACGTACATATAACATCGATCCCACCTGGTTTACATCATACCTCTGCCTGCGGTCACACTCAGTCTGTCTGTACGGCTGATGGGAGTGGGAACCTTCATTTCTCCAGGCCTCTCCCCAACTCTATCGGAGTTTTTCAAGGCTCGTCTCTTGGGCCTTTACTTTTTCAAATATTCGCTAACGATATGTGCCTGTTCGCGGGGATGCTCATGTGGTCCAGTACGCTGACACTCAAATTTTGTTATCCGGCAAAAAACACCAACTCAATGATCTGGTCAGTAAATTGGAGGACACCCTGAGTGCACTTGATACCTGGTTTCACTCTCATGGTCTCAAAGTAAATACAAGCAAGACCGAATTAATAGCGTTCGGATCCCGCCAAAATTGTCGCGACCTTTACCCTGTTGCTGTTCAGTTCCGCGAAGACATAGTACAAGAGAGCCCATACGTCAAAAATGTAGGTGTTCTGTTTGATAAGCACTTCACATGGGACTCACACGTGTCTTCCCTGGTAAAAAAAAAATGTAGTGGTATCCTCATTGGGCTATCGCACGTGCGGCACAGCATCCCCCGCGAGCTGTTGCCACTTCTTGTAAATGCCTTGGTCGTTTCACACGTTCGGTACTGTTTAGCAGTATTTGGCAATGGCTCGCAGAGGAACATACAACGCCTTGACAAAATTCTAAATTTTGCCCTTCGCGTCATATCTGGCAAACGTAAATTTGATCACATCTTTGACGTGCGAGCTGAGCTTGGCTGGCCCACTGCCCAGCAGCTATACAGACAGCACTCCCTAAATCTACTACACAAAATTCGAAACACCGGGAACCACAGGCTCTTGCTTCCCAGCTTCATGTCAATTCTGATCTCCGCTCCCGCTCTACGCGACAGAACTCTGACCTGGCCCTTCCACGCGTGAGGACAGAGGCTGGCAAGCGCCGATTTCTATATCATGTTGTGCAAAATTACAATGAGCTGCCTTTAGCGACACGTCACTCAGCCATGCCCGCATTCAAAAGAGCGATACAGAACATGCCTCAACCAGAGTAGCCTGATGTATATAACGTAATGTGCGTGTGAGAGCATTGCAGTGTATGTGATGTAATGTGTATGTGAGAGTATTGAAGTATGTGCTGTATGGGAGTATGTGCTGTAGTGAAACTGTCTTCATTTTATATTAAGATGAGTGTATCATTCGTGTTGTCCATGCTTGTATGTGGCTCCGGAATAGCCCGCTTCGGCGTGGATGGGGTCCAACGTCAAATACAAATACAAATACAAGCCCACATGGGACCCTATGCCGAACCCCCATGTGCATTCCCATGTCCATGTGAGCCCACGCAGCCCATCTAAAAAAAAAAACAGGTGGTCAGGGGCGTCGCTGACGGGGGAGGTCTCGACCCCTCCCCCCCCCCCCCCACATGCACTTTTGAAAACCAGGGGGTCGACCCCCCCCCCCCCCCCCACACACACACACATACACGCACGCACGCACGCACGCACGCACGCACGCACGCACGCACACGCACGCACACACGCACGCACGCACGCACGCACGCACCCACACCCACACCCACGCGCACGCGCACGCGCACGCACACGCACACGCACACGCACACGCACACGCACACGCACACGCACACGCACACGCACACGCACACGCACACGCACACGCACACGCACACGCACACGCACACGCACACGCACACGCACACGCACACGCACACGCACACGCACACGCACACGCACACGCACACGCACACGCACACGCACACGCACACGCACACACACACACACACACACACACACACACACACACACACACACACACACACACACACACACACACACACACACACACACACACACACACACACACACACACACACACTTCTTTATGGCGGCTGACCCCCCCCCCCCCCACACACACACACTTTTTATGGCGGAAGCTGATTCTAGTCTTCAGGTAATTCCTATTAAAGGAAATAGTTCACCTTCAACATGGGTTTTGAACTGAAATAGCAGTTTTGTAGCCCGTGTTGAGAAATCCTTATCTGGAACTTTTCTTGGCTGAAAAGACTCCAGCCGAAGATATTCGACTTTTTGGCGAAGGAATACGGCGCATATATGATGTACCGTACCGTCTGAAAGTGCCAGCACTGCCATGGAGCATGCGCAGACCAATAAGCACACCATAAAATCAATAATTTACAACCTTCTGTCCTGAACTTGCGCGATGTAGGACCATTTTTAAACAGAAAAAAGAAACTGTATTAAAAATATAATAAAATCGTGTTCTGAAAAAATTTCCGAAGGTGAACTATTTCCTTTAAAATGAAGATTGGAATACGGCGTGGCAGGGACGTAGCTTCTCCAGAAAAGTTGGGGGGGGGGGGGGCTGAGCTGGGAAAAATGAAGTTGGGGGGGGGGGGGGGGGGGTTGATCTGGGAATAACCATTAAAATCCACCAAAATACAGATTTCTCCCCGGATTTGACCCACTTCCTCGTCCAAGTTGGGGTGACTGAAGCCAAGTTGGGGGGGGGGGGGGGGGGGGGCTGAAGCCCTCAACTGAATAGGATCCTACACCCCTGCAACGTGGAAATGGGCTCAATCAGATTACGGATGAAATTTCCTTCGTTTTCCCTTCGACACCCGCTGCCCAGAAAGGAAAACTAAGGACATTTCATCCGTTACATGCAGGGGCGTCGCCGACGGGGATCGGGGGCCGGATGGTCCCCGACCCCTCTCAGAAGGTGCAGGGTGGTTGACCCCACACACACACACTTTTTGCGGGGGAAGTTAACAATTTATCGCAAAATTGCCTTTGCAGCAGTCAAAATCCAGCTATCCACAGCCAAAACGTGGACATTTCGCCCCGCTTCGCGGCATGACACAAGTTTCGCAATTGCTTATACAAATTTGGAAAATGGGAAGATGAATTCCACCAGGGCCCACCCTACAATATTAACTTTCAAGCGGGCTACATATTTGTTTAGCTAGCCTGCAGAGTTCCGAAAAAGGCGACGCGAACGCAAAGACGCGGACATCGGCACTCGGAAACTGCTCCAGCGGTGCCCAACCTGCTGAACCGAAGAGCTAATAGTGGGGAGCAGGCCAGGACCATTTCCCCAAGCCAACTCCCACCAGGCTCCAACAGATCCACAGGGACCATTTATGCGCGGAAAGTCATTCTACCCCTTGCTGCTTTCAAACCATTTGCAGCTGTTACCAGTTGTTTGTTACAGTTCGGTACATTGTATACAGTTATTATTATCATATGTATACTATTGAGCGCCGACTGCCACCGGTTATCGTGATTTACTATCCGAGGCTAATGTATATGAAAAACTACCTTCATTTCAATATTTTGCATCATACCGAGATGTGTAACCAGCAAAAGCACGCACCTGAGGCTTGGCTCCACTTACGGTCTGGTTCCAATATTTAAATTTCGTTTTCCACGACCTAAAATGGAAATTTTCACGCCGCTTCGCAGAGTCACATCGGTGGCCATCATCATAACGAACCCATCGTCATCGTATTCGGTTCTTCGTAACGCTGAATTGAATTTATAACATTTTTGGCTTCTTATCCTATACATGGCCCACCGCCTATATTTCTGGGTTTTAGCAGGACAACCCGTACAAAATTCGCGTCGCTTGGCGGCGCTAAAAAGTACCTACTATAACATGCAAATCCTCATTAAAAAAATGCTGCACAGGCAAACAAATGGGGGTCTTTTTTTCGTCATTTCAGCCGACCCCCCCCCCCACTAAAAAATGTTCGGTGACGCCACTGCAGGTGGTAACCACATGGGTGTATTACGCAGGTTGTCATGGGATGTCGTAAGCATGCAAGGACGTCGCCACACAATTTTGAGTGGGGGAGGGCAGTCAGGTGTGTAGGGGGACAGCCATGTGTGTTTGGCTACCCGCTCCCAATTAGGGCTAATGTTAAACTCCTGCTAATCTGGGGGCCGAGGCGATCCTGGAGGCACACCCCGGCCCGGTGGCGATGACCCTGTAAGCACTAGGACCGCGCGGCGCCACAGGTGAGGGACTAGGCCAGGCCCTTCCAAGGCTAGACGAGGTCGCTCTAAGGCCAGACGAGGGCTAGCTTCTGAAACCAGACGCGAGGGCCCTCTTGGGTTGACCGGGGTCCATCCCAGGCCGCTGGAGGGCCCCCTAAGGTCAGCTGAGGGCATAGGCGTAACCAGGGGGGGGGGGGGGCAAACGGGGCAATTGCCCCTCCTGAAGGTCCGTACGTGCCCCTTTCGAAATAGGGCCCTATTTCGAGAGAAAAAATAACGTTTTTTTCTACATTTTTAAAGACAAAAATGTTGAAAATATGCCCCTCTAAAAATATAGTTGGCCAAATCCAGTGAGTTTTTTTTTGGTGGGGGTACCTTATGCCTCCCTGATAAAAAATTGCCCCCTCCTGGAGTGAATCCTGGGTACGCCACTGGCTGAGGGCCATCTTAGGCCGACTGAGGACCCTTTCAGAAAGGCTGAGTGTCTTCTCAGGCCAGACAGAGGCAGTCTTAAGTAGTCCGAATGCCCTCTTAGGCTACTTGAGGTCCTCCTCAGACAGGTTGAGGGCCCTCTCAGGGCTAGACTAGGAACCTCTCGGGCAGTTAAAAAGTGTATTAGGCCTGCCGAGAACCTCTCCGAAAAGCTAAGGACATACTCTAGTAACACAGGGACCGATGGCATGCTTGGGCCCTTTCTATATGTCCGGCAAGTTAGCGTCGTATTCGTATTCGTTTTCAGCGTCGAGTTCCGATTTTCCCCAAATTAGGCATATGGGTAGATCCCGTTGAGTTATGCACGAATGTGCAATCCGTTTTGCACTAGGGCGCACAGTTTGACCTCCAGAGGTCATAGCAATGTCACCACATGGAGTACCCCCCAGGCTCTAGTTGTTTCGTTCACCGACCGATTTGCTCGCAAAGGGCCTCAAATGACTCATAGTCTTGCCAGCTTGCGTCACGGTCAATACAATTTTATCCAAAGGTCAAAGATCAAGGTCACAGAGACGAATACGATATTTTTAAGCCTGGGTACTCTCTAGTGTTTTCGTTTACCGACCGATTTGCTCGCAAAGAGCTTCAAATATGACTCGTCAAATTAGCTTGCGTCACGGTACAAAAAAATTGCATCCATAAGTCAAAGGTCAAGGTCACGGAGACGAATACGATATTTTTAAGCCTGCGGTACCCTCTAGCTTTTTTCTCGTTTACCGACCGATTTGCTCGCAAAGGGCCTGAAAGGACTCGAGGTCACACCAGCTTGCGTCACGGTTAAGACATTTTCAGCCAGATGGCAAAGGTCAAGGTCACGGAGACGAATACGATATTTTTTAGTCTGGGTACCGTCGTTCTTTTTCTTGACTGTGACGCAAGCTGGCAAGACGAGTCATTTGAGGCCCTTTGCGAGTAAATCGGTTTGTAAACGAGCAGAAAAAAAACTAGATGGTACCCAGGCTTAAAAATCTCGCATTCGTCGGTGACCTTGATCTTTGACCTCTGGATGCAAATTTATTGACCGTTACGCAAGCTGGTGTGACAACGAGTCATTTGAGGCCTTTTTCGAGAAAATTGGTCGGTAAACGAAAACAAAAACTAGAGGGTACCCAGGCTGAAAATATTGTATTCGCCTCGGTGACATTGACCTTTGACCTCTGGATGCAAATTCCTTGACAGTGACGCAAGCTGGTGTGATGACGAGTCATTTGAGGTTCTTTGCGAGCAAATCAGTCGGTTAACGAAAAAACTAGAGGGTACCCAGGCATACAAATCCCGTATTCGTCTCCGTGACCTTGACCTTTGACCTCTGGATGCAAATTTATTAAACGTGACGCAAGCTGTCGTGACGACGAGTTATTTGAGGCCCTTTGCGAGCAAATCGGACGGTAAACGAAACAACTAGAGGGTACACTGTGTGGTGACATTTCGATGATCTCTGGAGGTCAAACCGTGCGCCCTAGAGCAAAACTGATAGCATATGCGTGCATATCTCGACGAGATCTACCCACATGCTTAGTTTGGGGGCAAATTGGAACTCGACGCTGAAAACGAATACGAATACGTCGCTAACTTGGACATACATACTTTCTATACGGACCTGGCGTATGTGTGACGTAACGTATTCCCTGGCAACTAAATCCGATGAGCTTGTGAATTTTGTCTTACTTTCCGGAATTTCCCCTCATTTTTGTCCTCAATCCGCCGCCGGGCCCCGACAGTCAGCTGCGTCCCGTCTGTACCGGCAGGCGGTAGATGGTGATGACATTTGGGGCATAGGTCGCGTTAACGGCCCAGATATTTCGCCCACCGTGCCCGTAATCATTTGTGTCTCGCCTGTTTCAGCAGTTGGCTTGTGAGAGTTAATCAAACATCAGCATTATTCATTCAGTCTAAAAATAATAAACGGTCGCTTTGCTATATTCACAAGCCTCAGGGTGTTCGTTTTTCGTTTTCGATTCGACGAATGGAAGTGGACAGAGCGGCAGTCATCACGAAAGCACGCTGTACGTTTTGATTTCATTACCACATCGACCTGCTCCACACAGCGAGCGAGAAGTAAATAAAGCCATCGGTGGATATCGCACTGCCTTTAACACCACATAATTTATGGAAAGGTAAAAACGCTACGCTCATCCTTACACGCGAGACGAGATGAGATGGCAGTGACATATTAGCTATATCAGTCGGTTACGAATCGGATCGCTGTTCGTACTTTTACAGCTCGGACAAGATGAATCAACCTTGACTAGATAGTTTACGTTGGTAAGATAAACTCGATGTAGACCTGGGATGACTAGATACCCAGGCAGTGAGCACGGACGTAAAACAATGAATCCCCGCCGTTTGGAGGTACAGTTACTTCGGACCATAAAATATTTCCTGATAACATCGGAAACATTCTTATTCACCGACGTGAAAAAGTAATTTATAAAGTTTGTCTCGTCAGTTTGCGCCGCCGGTCTGCTGCTGAGCGCCGGGCGGTGGCCTGAGTTCAGCCGAGTCCAGCGCCACAGGCGGGGCTGCGATCTGTGTGAACCGGGCTCAGTGGGAGTGGCGCGGCGACGGCTCGGGCGCGCTCAGCTGCGGCAGGAAACGGCGGCCGTGCAGACCGACCAGCTCCGTCAGCCGCGCTGGCTCCGGCCGCGCCGCTGCCGCCGGGGAGCCGCGCGCCGCGCTGCGCCGCGGACTGAGCCGAGCCGAGCCGTGCCGCGGCGAGTCCAGCACCTCGGCGGCTGCGCGCTCCCAGGCCGAGGAGCCGGCCGGCCGCCGCACCGCGATGTCCACGATGGTCGGCGAGAGGCAGGGCCGCGGCGAGGGCGGCGTCACGGCCGTCACGGGCGTCACGGCCGCCTGCTCGGCCGGCAGCAGCGGCGCGGCGCGCGGCGTCGGCCGGCTACGGCCCAGGAACTCGCGTGTCTCCTCGATGGCGCGGTCGATGAGGGTCTTCAGCTCTGTGATGCGCGTGTTGAAGGCGGCCGGCGGGAGGCCGGAGGACGGCAGGTTCAGCGCCGGCAGCAGACCGGAGCGGCCGTCGGCCTCTGGACGGGCAGCGGCGCCGCTGGCTGAGGCTGTGCCCGGGCCCGAGACCGGGACCGGAGACTGGCCACTGGCGGTGCTCCAGGACGCCGAGCTGGAGGCCGGCCGGGGCGGCGTCGGGGCGGCGCGGCACGCCGGGCACGCCGTCCTGAGAGAGATGGTCCGCGGGACGGGCGTCACCGCTCGGGAGACAGGTGTGGCCGTCCGCGGTACAGGAGACAACACCCGCGGCACGGGCGACACTGTCCGCCGGGCCGGGGTCGGGGAGACCGCCCGCGGCGCGGGAGACGCGGCTCTCGGCGCCGGTGTGACGGCCCTGGTGGCCGACGATACGGTGCGCGGAGCCGGGGACGTCGGCGAGCCAGCGGCGGCCGCCGACGTGGCATAGAAGCTCGGCGGCGGGTGCGGCTGCTGACCCGTCTGCGAGCTCGGCATCGCCACCCACTTGACCTTGCCCGTCTGCTTCATGTGCACCTCCTCCACGGAGGAGGCGCTGGTCTCCGCGTCTGCCACCGCCGCCGCTGCTGGAGCCAGGGACAGGGATGCGACGTTGATGCGGCGTACGGCGTCCTCGGAGGCGCGTCGGATCCTCTCCAGCTTGTCCAGTGAGCTGTTCATGCACCGGCTGCCAGTGATCTGCGGGCCGGCCTCCGCCTGAGCCGGCTGACGTTCCGGCTCAGGCCGAGCCGGCTCTGAAAACAGCGCACAGCGGCTGAGGACGGGGAACAGATGTGTACAGAGAACACATCCCATCGTACCGACACCCAGTCACCGTATACACTCGTCCACCGGATTGTCGCGATTGGCGCGACGAGTCGCGATTGGAGATATATTTTTAAAATGCAGCATGCTCAGTCTATTGTGGAATTCGGGGGGGGGGGGGACAATACGCTAAGAGTGCATGTAAATTTGTGGAATTCGGAACAAGACACAAAAACTACTATCGCTAATTTCTTACTATCATCACCGTAGACCAGTATCGAGGCTGGGCTGTACCCGTTGTTCTCGGGGCTGTACCCGTTGTCCTGCTCACCTGGCGGCGTGGCGGTGGCCGTGTGCTCCGTCCTCGGCTGGGCTGTACCCGTTGTCCTGCTCACCTGGCGGCGTGGCGGTGGCCGTGTGCTCCGTCCTCGGCTGGGCTGTACCCGTTGTCCTGCTCACCTGGCGGCGTGGCGGTGGACGTGTGCTCCGTCCTCGGCTGGGCTGTACCCGTTGTCCTGCTCACCTGGCGGCGTGGCGGTGGACGTGTGCTTCGTCCTCGGCTGGGCTGTACCCGTTGTCCTGCTCACCTGGCGGCGTGGCGGTGGCCGTGTGCTCCGTCCTCGGCTGGGCTGTACCCGTTGTCCTGCTCACCTGGCGGCATGGCGGTGGACGTGTGCTCCGTCCTCGGCTGGGCTGTACCCGTTGTCCTGCTCACCTGGCGGCGTGGCGGTGGCCGTGTGCTCCGTCCTCGGCTGGGCTGTACCCGTTGTCCTGCTCACCTGGCGGCGTGGCGGTGGCCGTGTGCTCCGTCCTCGGCTGGGCTGTACCCGTTGTCCTGCTCACCTGGCGGCATGGCGGTGGACGTGTGCTCCGTCCTCGGCTGGGCTGTACCCGTTGTCCTGCTCACCTGGCGGCATGGCGGTGACCGTGTGCTCCGTCCTCGGCTGGGCTGTACCCGTTGTCCTGCTCACCTGGCGGCGTGGCGGTGGCCGTGTGCACCGTCCTCGGCTGACCGCCGGCGCCGTGGTGCGGCTGCAGGCTGGTGGTGCTCGGTGCCGTCGGGCCCGGGCCGCCCGTCGCCGGCAGGCTGATCACGCTGAGCGCCACGCCGCGCCGCCGCTCCGGCTCCTGCAGCCGGTCGCAGGTGACCAGCTGCAGCGCCCGCGGACTGGTGGGTTCCCGTCGCCGGCCGGCCAGCTCCAGCCCCGTCCGGGGCGGGCAGGCGGCCGGCGGCGGCGGCGGCGCCGGCGGCACCGGCACCGCAGACACAGCCGCCACCTGCCAGTGCTGCTGGCCGCTGCGGGGCCGACGTGGGTCCGACAGGCGCCGCACAGAGTTCTGAATCAGCTGTGTTCGCGAGCGGCGCCGCGCCGCCGCCGCCCTCTTCGCAGCCGCCTTCTGCCGTGTCTTCTGAACGGGCGGTGGCGGTGGCGGTGGCGGTGGCGGTGGCGGTGGCGGGGGCGGATGCGGCTGCTGGGCAGCGGTGGCGGTGGCGGGAGCGGCACGGCTGCCGGCCGGGACCGCCTGCGACACGCTGCGGTTGCGGCGCAGCGTGGCGGCGGGGTCGCCCGGGGACGCCTGAGAGTGGCTCCTGCGCCGCACCTGAGTGTCCCTCGCGGCCGCCGCGGCCGCCGCCGGGCTGGGCAGGGAGGTGAGCCGACTGAGCACCTCCGAGGCGCGGCCCATCACAGAGGAGGCCACCGACGGCGCGCCTGGAGAACGGATCGGCCAGATCAGAGGACCGGGATAGGATGGAGAGATTATAGGACCTGGATAGGATGGGCAGCGGCCGAGAACGGGACGACGGGAGCAGCCAGACGGCGGCAGGTCACACGAGGCAACAGCTCCGCCACGTTCCGAAAATTGGGGGGGGGGGGGGGGGACAGAGGCATTCTGAAGTCGACTCTTTCCATGCAACGCCCATAGGCGTAATGATAAAAGTAAAAACAAAAATGGGGGGACACGTCTTCCCCCCTGTGGCGGAGCCCCTGCACGGGGAGCACACACGTGGTCAACACACTCACACACAAAGTACACCACTAGGACGTGGGCCATGTTCCTGACGACTACGTCCTGCGCTGCGATTGGCCCTAACACACGCCAGGCTGCAGTGCGACTGGTGAAGGCACTGTCGAGTAGCAGATCACATTTAAAGCTAAGGTTATCCAGCAGCTGTTATTTCGCGGACGGGTGCATTTGTTTCTGCTGCCACCTCTTATTTACCTGCAAACCTGAAACGATATGCTCTGATGAAGCAAATGAACAGAGGTCCTACACAATAGCATGAGATCATGGATCGTGATCGTGGGTAGATCATGATAACAATGACTAGATAATATGCAATATTGAGATTCGCCGCTATAACATATGACGATACTACTTCACACTCGAAGCGGTAATTTCTAACAAATACATACTGATAAGCAACGATCACAAACAACAAGTGATAGATTCAACGATTATCAAATTAAAACATTCATTATAGTGGTTAAATATGGTCTTGTGATGAAATCATACTTAAACATACCTGTTCCTACAATAGCAGCGCTATTAGCAAACAGTGATATTGCACATTATACATAATATGTATGTATGTATGTATGTATGTATGTATGTATGTATGTATGTATGTATGTATGTATGTATGTATGTATGTATGTATGTATATGTATATGTATGTATGTATGTATGTATGTATGTATGTATGTATGTATGTATGTATGTATGTATGTATGTATGTATGTATGTATGTATGTATGTATGTATGTATGTATGTATGTATGTATGTATGTATGTATGTATGTATGTATGTATGTATGTATGTATGTATGTATGTATGTATGTATGTATGTATGTATGTATGTATGTATGTATGTATCTATGTATGTATGTATGTATGTATGCAGTAGCGTAGCTAGGATTTAGCTCCGGGCGGGGGGGGGGGGGGGGCGACAGATTGAGGGCCCACTGTGTGTGCTTGGGGCCCACAAAATTGAAGGCCCATAATTTTCCAATGCCGGTTTATATGTAAACGTAAATTCTCCTTAAAATGTTAGACAAAGTTCCTCACAAAACAATGCAACTTGCGTTCACATTATTGCACAAACAATGTGGAATGTGATTCGTTGCTTCAGTCCAGGGGATGTTTGGTGTAAGTCGTTCCGGTCTACGTAGCATACATTTCACATTGTACAACGTTTTGGAAGAATTACATCACGCTTTTCTTAGTGTTACGCAGGGCACTACATGGCAGCACCGTGAACGTATACCACCGATTGCACACACGGTAGAGATGCGCGTTTAAGTATTAAGAGGCAAAATTTTAACTGATGAATGATGATATTATAATATTTCATCTAATCTTGTCATGGATTATGGAAGTATGCACAGAAGCGAGACCCACAAAACATATGCAATATGCATGCTACAGGAACTTACCATTTACAATCAGGATCCGACAGTGACGTCGTACTCGTGTCATGTACTTACCCATAGGTAAGTTTTAGGCCCATAAACCGACTGAGGGCCCCGCAGATCGACTAAGGGCCCGCATACCAGCTGAGGGCCCACACACCGATTGAGTGTCTCATTTTCCAAAGACCGGCGAGAACGACCCAGGTCACTGAGGGCCCACAGACCGACTGAGAGCCACGCAGGACACTGAGTGCCCACAAACCATTTGAGGGCCTCATAGACCAATTGAATGGCCCCACATACCAATTGGGCGCCCAATAAACCGACTGAGGGTCCTGCAGACCGACTGAGGGCCCCAAGGACTGACTGATAGCTACCTTTCCAGGCCCACCGAAGGTCTCACAAACCAACTGAGAGCGATCTAAGCCCACTGAGGGTACATGTACTTACTGAGGGCCCCATATACTGACTGAGGTCCCCACAGGTTGTTTGAGAACCTCATAAACCAACTGAAGGGCCCAATAGGCCGACTTAGGGCCCCATATACCTACTGAGGGCCCCAAAGACTGACTGATAGCTACCTACCCAGGCCCACTTAGGGCCCACAGACCAACTGAGAGCCTTCTAGGCCCTGAGGGCCAATGGACCGACTCATGACCCCAGACCCATATATCGACTAAGAGCCCCATAGACCGACTGAGGGCCCCGCAGACCAACTGAGGGTCCCGCAAACCTACTGAGGGCCCCAATGACTGACTGCTAACTACCTTTCCAGGCCCACCGAAGGACCCACAAACCAACTGAGAGCGATCTAAGCCCACTGAGGGTCCATGTACTTACTGAGGGCCCCATATACTGAGTGAGGTCCCCACAGGCTGTTTGAGAACCTCATAAACCAACTGAAGAGCCCCATAGGCCAACTTAGAGCCAAATAGACCGACTGAGCGCCCCACAAACCTATTAAGGGACCCATATACCGACTAAGCGCACCACAGACCGACTGAGGGCCCCACATACCGACTGAGGGGCCCGCAGACCGACTAATAGTCTCAGTTCCCACAGCTCGGCTGAGAACCACCCTGACCCAGGGAGCGTCACAGACCGACTGAGAGCCATCCAGGTCACTGAGGGACCCACAGACCGTTTGAGGTCCCCATAGACTAACTGAAGGGCACCAAATATCAACTGAAGGCCCCATAGACCGACTGAGGGCCCCGCAGACCGACTAAGGGCCCCAAGGACTGACTGATAGCTACCTTTCCAGACCCACTAAAGGCCCGAAAACCAACTGAGAGCGATCTAAGCTCACCGAGGGCCCCCATATACTGACTGAGGGCCCACAGACTGTTCGATAGCCTCATAAACCAACTGAAAGGCCCCATTGACCGACTGAGGGCCCCACAGACCTACCGAGGACCCCAAAGACTGACTGATAGCTACCTACCCAGACCCACTGAGGGCCCACAAACCAACTGAGAGCCTTCTAGGCGCTCTGAGGGCCCATGGACCGACTGATCGCCCCGCAGACCGACTGAGGGCCCCGCATACCAGCTGAGATCCCACAGACCAATTGAGTTTCTCAGTTTCCACAGATCGGCTAAGAACCACCCAGGTCACTGAGGGCCCCACATACCGGCTGAGAGCCACGCAGGACACTGAGGGCCCCACAGACCGTTTAAGGTCCCCATAGACCAACTGAAGGGCCCCATTACCGACTGAAGGCCCATGTACCGACTGATGGCCCGAGGCCCATAGACCGACTGAGGGCCCCAAACCTGACTGAAAGCTACCTACACAGGCCCACTGAGGGCCCAATAAACCGACTGAGGGCTCCGCAGACCGACCGAGGGCCCCAAGGACTGAATGATAGCTACCTTTCCAGGCCCACTGAAGGCCCCACAAACCAACTGAGAGCGATTTAAGCCCACTGAGGGCCCCATATACGGACTGAGGGCCCCATATACGGACTGAGGGCCCCATATACGGACTGAGGGCCCCACAGACTGTTTGAGTCTCATAAACCAACTGAAATGCCCCATTGACCGAATGAGGGCCCCACAGACCTGCTGGGGGCCCCACAGATTTACTGGGGCCCCACAGACCTACTGAGGGCCCCAAGACTGACTGATAGGCGATAGCTACCCACGCCCACTGAGGGTCCCACAAACCAACTGAAAGCCTTCTAGGCCTTCTGAGGGCCCATGGACCGACTGATGGCCCCCGGCCCATAGACCAGATGAGCGCCCCATAGACCGACTGATGGCCCCGCATACCAGCTGAGAGCCCACAGACCAATTGAGTTTCTTAGTTTCCACAGATCGGCTGAGAACCACCCAGGTCACTGAGGGCCCCACAGACCGTTTGAGGTCCTCATATGGCCCATTACCGACTGCAGGTCCCATGCACCAACTGAAGGCCCCATAAACCGACTGATGGCCCAGGCCCATAGATCGACTGAGAGCCCCGCAGACCGACTGAGGGCTCCGCAGACCGACTGAGGGCCCCGCAGACCGACTGAGTGCCCGCAGACCGACTGAGTGCCCGCAGACCGACTGAGGGCCCCGCAGACCGACTGAAGGCCCCGCAAATCGACTGAGGGCCCCGCACATCGACTGAGGGCCCCGCAAATCGACTGAGGGCCCCACAAATCGACTGAGGGCCCCATAGACCGACTGAGGGCCCCGCAAACCCACTGAGAGCCACCTAAGCCCACTGAGGGCCCCATGCATTTACTGAGGGCCACATATACTTACTGAGGGCCCCACAGACTGTTGAGCCTCATAAACCAGCTGAAGGGCCCATAGACCGACTGAGGGCCCCGCAGACCGACTGAGGGCCCCATAGACCGACTGAGGGCCCCAAAGACTGACTGATAGCTGCCTATGCAGGCCCACTGAGGGCTCCAAAAACCAACTCAGAGTCAGCTATGCCCACTGAGAGCCCTATGGACTTACTGAGGGCCCATAGACTTATTGAGGGCCCCACAGACCGACTGACAAATGATAAAAAGGTGTCCCAATAATCGGTTATCCCTGGATTTCAGTAGCAATTTTTTTTTTGAAACATCTGAGGGGCCCCATATAGAATAAAACCGGACTAAAAAAAACGGGAAAAAAACGCCACGGGGGGTCCTAGGACCCCCCGTGGCTACGCCACTGTCTGTATGTATGTATGTATGTATGTATGTATGTATGTATGTATGTATGTATGTATGCATGCATGCATGCATGCATGCATGCATGCATGCATGCATGCATGGATGGATGGATGGATGGATGGATGGATGGATGGATGGATGGATGGATGTATGTATGTATGTATGTATGTATGTATGTATGTATGTATGTATGTATGTATGTATGTATGTATGTATGTATGTATGTATGTATGTATGTATGTATGTATGTATGTATGTATGTATGTATGTATGTATGTATGTATGTATGTATGTATGTATGCATGCATGCATGCATGCATGCATATATATATATATATATATATATATATATATATATATATATATATATATATATATATATATATATATATATATATATATATATATATATATATATATACCCGGTCCTAAGCGCACATCGAAACAGTGAGCGGTTAGAAAGCACGCTGAACAACTGAGCCAATACGCCACAACCAAGCCTTCACTCAAGACACCTCTTCTTATCACTTTCCTCCGTCGCAATTCACACTGGCCATCAGTCCTTGGCGCAGAACACCTTGATCTTTGGTATGGTGATTTGGGCGTCGGGCAGCAGCGGCGGCGGCCGGTGCTTCCGTCGTCGATCGGCGTACAGCCGCTCGAACACGGTGTCTGCCGCTGCTGCCGCTGAGACGGCAGCCGGCCGTGGTCGAACCGAGCGCGGGCTGCGGGGCCGCGCCACAGGCCGAGGACAGCAGGCCGACGTCAGCTGGCGACGCAGCGCCTCCAGCTCGCGGTGCTGCGGCGGTCGGCGCGGCGTCAGCAGCCGCGACACGCTCAGCTCAGCCCGGAACTCCTCCTCGCTCTGTCGCATCAGCCGGGTGCTGCGCGGTGGCGGCGGCCGCTCCCGCTCCCGCTCCTTGCGGCGCTGCAGACACAGCTCGCAGTGGCTGCTGCTGCGGCCGTGCAGGCGGCGCTGCACAGCGTGCAGCCGGCACAGCCGCGACTCGTGTGCAGTCTGCTGGCCGCGCGCCGCCCGCCGCAAGCGGCCGAAGCCGCGCGGCGAGAGCTGGGAGAGCAGCGGCGTCGCCGGCAGTGAGTCGCCGCACAGCTCCAGCACGGCCCGGTACTTACGGGGAGTGGCCGGCGGCTCTGAGGCGGCCGGTGGCGGAGGCGGCGGCGGCGGCGCGGCGGCCCCGGCCGGCGGCTTCAGCCGGTGGCCGTGTATAGATAGGTCGATGCCGAGATACCGCGGGGAGGACACCGGAGGTTGCTGGAGGATACACTCGAATTCGCCCACGTCCGCGTGGGAGTCCTTCCGGCGGTCCACGATCACTGCCAGCACAGAAACCGGCACCCCGATCAATGCCAGCACAGACTAGACCGGCACCCCGATCACTGCCAGCACCCCGATCACTGCCAGCACAGAGACCGGCACGCTCTCGAATACGGGGCACAGTGGTGACAGGCCACCTGCACACACTGCCCAGACTGCTGACCCTAATGCAGGACATTTATATACAGACTGACCCGACTTCCTCTGAGAGGTACACATGCACGGTATGTAAGCGGACAAACTGCTCCTGGCTGCTCCCTCTCTGATGACGGCACAGACTGAGAATGGCCTAGTGATAGCGACACAGGCTGACCTCTGATGACGTCACATACTGGCGGACTGTCCTCTGATGACGTCACAGGCTGACAAACTGACCTCTGATGACGTCCTCCAGACACATGGCGCAGAGCCAGGCGGTCACGCTGGTGCTGGCTCCCATCGCCGGGGAGGAGTTCACCTCAATCAGCCACGGGCTGAAACACAACACGGATACGTGACGTCACCACGTGGCATCACCCACAGAGTTCACCTCAATCAGCCACGGACTGTCATACAACACGGATACGTGACGTCACCACGTGGCATCACCACGTGGCAACACCCACAGAGTTCACCTCAACCAGCCACGGACTGCCATACAACACGGGTACGTGACGTCACCACGTGCCATCACCCACAGAGTTCACCTAAATCAGCCACGGACTGAAACACAACACGGATACGTGACGTCACCACGTGCCATCACCCACAGAGTGAAGTACTCGGGCGTCACTAACACTGCACTACCACTATGACTTGGCGTATATTATCAATGCGTGGTTGGTCGACTACCTCCCGTAGTCGGCCGCCACGGCACACCCTGCGGGGAGGTGCACCGAGGCGGGCGACAGCTGCTGTTCCCGTACACAGCCTCGCTGTTCCCGTACACAGCCTCGCTGTTCCCGTACACAGCCTCGCTGTTCCCGTACACAGCCTCGCTGTTCCCGTACACAGCCTCGCTGTTCCCGTACACAGCCTCGCTGTTCCCGTACACAGCCTCGCTGTTCCCGTACACAGCCTCGCTGTTCCCGTACACAGCCTCGCTGTTCCCGTACACAGCCTCGCTGTTCCCGTACACAGCCTCGCTGTTCCCGTACACAGCCTCGCTGTTCCCGTACACAGCCTCGCTGTTCCCGTACACAGCCTCGCTGTTCCCGTACACAGCCTCGCTGTTCCCGTACACAGCCTCGCTGTTCCCGTACACAGCCTCGCTGTTCCGTACACAGGCTCGCCGTCCCCCGTGACTGGGCGAGGCGGGCGACAGCTGTTCCCGTACACAGGCTCGCCGTCCCCCGTGACTGGGCGAGGCGGGCAACAGCTGTTCCCATACACAGGCTCGCCGTCCCCCGTGACTGGGCGAGGCGGGCGACAGCTGTTCCCGTACACAGGCTCGCCGTCCCCCGTGACTGGGCGAGGCGGGCGACAGCTGTTCCCGTACACAGGCTCGCTGTTCCCGTACACAGCCTCGCTGTTCCCGTACACAGCCTCGCTGTTCCCGTACACAGCCTCGCTGTTCCCGTACACAGCCTCGCTGTTCTCGTACACAGCCTCCCCGTTCCCGTACACAGCCTCCCCGTTCCCGTACACAGCCTCGCTGTTCCCGTACACAGCCTCGCTGTTCCCGTACACAGCCTCGCCGTTCCCGTACACAGCCTCGCTGTTCCCGTACACAGCCTCGCTGTTCCCGTACACAGCCTCGCTGTTCCCGTACACAGCCTCCCCGTTCCCATACACAGCCTCGCTGTTCCCGTACACAGCCTCGCTGTTCCCGTACACAGCCTCGCTGTTCCCGTACACAGCCTCGCTGTTCCCGTACACAGCCTCGCCGTTCCCGTACACAGCCTCCCCGTTCCCGTACACAGCCTCGCTGTTCCCGTACACAGCCTCGCTGTTCCCGTACACAGCCTCGCTGTTCCCGTACACAGCCTCGCTGTTCCCGTACACAGCCTCCCCGTTCCCGTACACAGCCTCGCTGTTCCCGTACACAGCCTCGCTGTTCCGTACACAGGCTCGCTGTTCCCGTACACAGCCTCGCTGTTCCCGTACACAGCCTCCCCGTTCCCGTACACAGCCTCCCCGTTCCCGTACACAGCCTCGCTGTTCCCGTACACAGCCTCGCTGTTCCCGTACACAGCCTCGCTGTTCCCGTACACAGCCTCGCTGTTCCCGTACACAGCCTCGCTGTTCCCGTACACAGCCTCGCCGTCCCCCGTGACTGGGGTATATGGGCACACCGACTGCATTGGTTATGATGGTGTTCCTCATGACTCACTGGAAGTCCTCTGTGAGCAGGAAGTCGGCGCCGAACAGCTCAAAGCAGCCTTTGCGCGGCTCCAGCTCTGTCTGTGAGGCCAGGCACAGCGAGATGATGGCGCTCTTCATGGCCGGGTAGATTAGCTGGTCCCAGGCGTGGCCCGCCTCCCGGCTCCTGACGAAAACGCGGCACAGACACACAGCTGAGCACAGAGAATGGTGGCTTTACGACAACCACCCAGAACAAAGTAAGCCATAATGTGGAGACCACCCCGGCACCAACAGCGAGATATTCTCCCAGCAGCACTCATATATTACCATGCTGCACTCCAACTTCGGAAAATACTTTTTAAATGATCTATCAAGCAGCTATGGAAAAGAACAGCTCATGTCGCCAACTGCAGCCTCAGAATCCACCAGGTGCCACTGAGTTAGTGAGTCTCCTCCACCGCCTGATTGCTGTTGGCTATCAGCAGCTGCAGGACAGGAATCAGCAGCCAAAGACAATCAGCCGCAGACAGATCAGGGGAACGCAGCGAATGTGCGGACGGCCGGGAGGGAGGCGTGTCTCTCACTTGAGGAACTGCTGGAAGGTGCTCGAGTCCCACATGTTCTCGGTGGGCAGGGCGGCGTGGCGCTCTCCGTTCCTGTAGCGCGCCTGGATGGCGTAGTTGCAGAGGTGGACGGCCTCTTTCAGATCACCCAGTGTGAACTGCTGAGAGCAGAACCGCAGGTAGCTCTGTCTGAAAAACACACACGCACACGCACACGCACACGCACACGCACACGCACACGCACACGCACACGCACACGCACACGCACACGCACACACATACACACACACCGTGTATGGTTACTCACAGGAAACATCTGTCTTAGAAACCACAACGTTAAACACGGCAACGAATATACAACGGAGACGAAGGCTGCTTTTATCAGACCAGGCCGGCACTATGAACAGTGGTGTGTGAGAACTAAGCACCATAGCATATGTGTGAACCCCAAAACTACGTTGGTTCTGGTGCCTGATTCTGATTCTAAACCATGGTTTAGAATCACGTTGAAATGGCTCCCCTTTTAAAAATAATTACAACATTGCACTTTAAGCTTAACCCGCGCACTGCAGGGGGGGGGGTGTGATTTCCGCCCCCCCCCCCTCAGGTTTTTCAAAGATAGCGAAAAAACGGCGGCGCGCAGCGCCGCCGGGTTTTCGCACACCTGTCAGGACACCAATTGCGCACACTTTTAGATAAAAAAATAACCTAGGTTCATCTCAGGTCAGGTCACCAGACCAGGTCAAGTGACCCCACCTCCAAAAATGTTTGCAGTTGTGCCAAAGCCAGAGTTTTTCACCGATCAGTTTGAAACTTACAGGATGTCATGAGGGCATACGTACTTACAATTCGTTTATTTCGGAATTTGGATATCGGTGACCTAAGGTCAGGTCAATTTCGTAACCTCCCCATAATAAGTCAATGGGGAAATATACAAATGCTAAGGATATGCATGATATTAGTCCAATTACTTCTGGATCATGTCATTATAGGATATTCTTGATGAAACAAGTGTAAGTTTTGTTCAGTGACCCCTATTGGGTCATTTGAGGTCATGCGAGGTCACCATCACTTTTTTGTCAATAACTCCCGACATAATGAAGATAGAGAAGTAAAACAGACATCAATGTGTTTGTCTCGTCAAGACACGTCTTCCCATATGCGACATGCCCTACTTGGGTCACCACTTGACCTTTACCTGAGGTTAAATTTTTAAGTTGACCTAACAAGGTCACCATGTATATCATTCAAAGCCGCTTGACAAGATAAACACAATGACGTAAACAGTTTTCCGTTATCCTTATTACATACAAAGTTAATAGCGAAAAACGATTTAGCAAAAAAACGTCATTTTTTCTTTTTTGACCTCTGAGCCTCAAATGTTGACCTGAGATCAAATTTGAGGACACCTTTGCGATTGCAAATTTCACTGGCTGGCGTTTGCTTTTTCCGTTTGTTTCTAACTAGCATAGTTTCTGAGATATATGGGAATTTCTGGAGCGATGTCCTAAAACAGGGAAAAACTGGAAAATTTGACCTTTGATGACCTCTGGTGACCTCAATTTTGACCTGACCAAAAACAATACTGAAATACTTTCGATAGAACATGTATCAAGCTATCAAATGTCATTTTCCGCTTCTCGCTACGTAGCGTAGTTTTCGAGATCTCAGGGGGGGGGGGGGCGGAAATCAACCCCCCTGCAGTTCGTGTTCGGCGCAAAGCCCCTGCAGTGCGCGGGTTAAGCAGCAGACAAGCTACAAGAGTGACGTTGCAAGACTAACGATTTCTAAACCATCACTACAAGCCGACTGAGCACGTTTCAGTCACCACCTCCGCCCTTCCTGCCTCCCTCTCCTCCTCCTCCCCCGATATGCCGTGAACAGACCACAGAGACACCACCTCCAGCCCAGCCCAGCACGCCGCTACGTCACCCACTTGTACATCCAGACGGTGAGCGGGTTCCAGTCGGTGACCAGGAACCACTGGCGGATGTCGAACTTGGTGTTGTAGATGAGCATCGGCCGCTCGACGTACTTCTGCACGACGTACTTGCCCTCGCGCTGCGTGGCCGAGTCGACCAGCGCCAGGATGTCCTCCAGCTGTCGCAGCAGGATGATGCCACGGCCGCGCGACGACGAGCCCGGCTTCACGATCCAGATGTTCAGCCAGCCGTCCAGCAGCGTCTGCGGCCGGTACTTCACCAGCTCCGTCAGCAGCTGCATGATCCGGTTGTAGAACACCTGCACAGATGGGGGAGGGGCAACGGACGGCCCAGACAGATGGTCAGAGAGGAACGGAAGCCAGGCGCGCAGGCGGCTATATACCGGGCTGATTCTGGTTCACACATATGTTCATCAATTCACAACATTGATGGCTTTTCAGCCGACATTTCATATAAATGAAGACAGAAACGATTCTGTTTCGATACTATCAAGACAACCACAGTCCACTGCTCCTTCACTCGGAATCATCAGTCGTGTTTTGCCAAGCAGAAATGGCCCCCCGGAGAGAACACCTCCACCTCAGTCAGCAGTGGCCCGGTCTTTGAACACGAAGCTGATCGGACCAGCTGTCCCACATCAGCTGACGACCGCGACAACCGCCACGCTACCTTGACAATGGTGCTGTTCTCGTCGCGGTGTTTTTCCAGCTTCCTGGATCGGTGGACGACCTTGTAGACATTGGTGATGAAGTTGTCCCACTGGTGCGGCCACAGCGCGCGGTTGAAGGCGCTCGGCTCGATGTCCTCATGCTGCCGGCCGGCGATGTACGCGTGGCACTGCTGCAGTGCCGTGGGAATCACCGAGTACGGCACCTGTACCACAGGGGAGGAGGTACACTGTCAGAAGGTAGACTGGCGCTGCTGCAGTGCCGTGGGAATCACCGAGTACGGCACCTGTACCACAGGGGAGGAGGTACACTGTCAGAAGGTAGACTGGCGCTGCAGCAGTGCCGTGGGAATCACCGAGTACGGCACCTGTACCACAGGGGAGGAGGTACACTGTCAGAAGGTAGACTGGCGCTGCAGCAGTGCCGTGGGAATCACCGAGTACGGCACCTGTACCACAGGGGAGGAGGTACACTGTCAGAAGGTAGACTGGCGCTGCAGCAGTGCCGTGGGAATCACCGAGTACGGCACCTGTACCACAGGGGAGGAGGTACACTGTCAGAAGGTAGACTGGCGCTGCAGCAGTGCCGTGGGAATCACCGAGTACGGCACCTGTACCACAGGGGAGGAGGTACACTGTCAGAAGGTAGACTGGCGCTGCAGCAGCGACGTGGGAATCACCGAGTACGGCACCTGTACCACAGGGGAGGAGGTACACTGTCAGAAGGTAGACTGGCGCTGCAGCAGCGACGTGGGAATCACCGAGTACGGCACCTGTACCACAGGGGAGGAGGTACACTGTCAGAAGGTAGACTGGCGCTGCAGCAGTGCCGTGGGAATCACCGAGTACGGCACCTGTACCACAGGGGAGGAGGTACACTGTCAGAAGGTAGACTGGCGCTGCAGCAGTGCCGTGGGAATCACCGAGTACGGCACCTGTACCACAGGGGAGGAGGTACACTGTCAGAAGGTAGACTGGCGCTGCAGCAGTGCCGTGGGAATCACCGAGTACGGCACCTGTACCACAGGGGAGGAGGTACACTGTCAGAAGGTAGACTGGCGCTGCAGCAGTGCCGTGGGAATCACCGAGTACGGCACCTGTACCACAGGGGAGGAGGTACACTGTCAGAAGGTAGACTGGCGCTGCAGCAGTGCCGTGGGAATCACCGAGTACGGCACCTGTACCACAGGGGAGGAGGTACACTGTCAGAAGGTAGACTGGCGCTGCAGCAGTGCCGTGGGAATCACCGAGTACGGCACCTGTACCACAGGGGAGGAGGTACACTGTCAGAAGGTAGACTGGCGCTGCAGCAGTGCCGTGGGAATCACCGAGTACGGCACCTGTACCACAGGGGAGGAGGTACACTGTCAGAAGGTAGACTGGCGCTGCAGCAGCGACGTGGGAATCACCGAGTACGGCACCTGTACCACAGGGGAGGAGGTACACTGTCAGAAGGTAGACTGGCGCTGCAGCAGTGCCGTGGGAATCACCGAGTACGGCACCTGTACCACAGGGGAGGAGGTACACTGTCAGAAGGTAGACTGGCGCTGCAGCAGTGCCGTGGGAATCACCGAGTACGGCACCTGTACCACAGGGGAGGAGGTACACTGTCAGAAGGTAGACTGGCGCTGCAGCAGTGCCGTGGGAATCACCGAGTACGGCACCTGTACCACAGGGGAGGAGGTACACTGTCAGAAGGTAGACTGGCGCTGCAGCAGTGCCGTGGGAATCACCGAGTACGGCACCTGTACCACAGGGGAGGAGGTACACTGTCAGAAGGTAGACTGGCGCTGCAGCAGTGCCGTGGGAATCACCGAGTACGGCACCTGTACCACAGGGGAGGAGGTACACTGTCAGAAGGTAGACTGGCGCTGCAGCAGTGCCGTGGGAATCACCGAGTACGGCACCTGTACCACAGGGGAGGAGGTACACTGTCAGAAGGTAGACTGGCGCTGCAGCAGTGCCGTGGGAATCACCGAGTACGGCACCTGTACCACAGGGGAGGAGGTACACTGTCAGAAGGTAGACTGGCGCTGCAGCAGTGCCGTGGGAATCACCGAGTACGGCACCTGTACCACAGGGGAGGAGGTACACTGTCAGAAGGTAGACTGGCGCTGCAGCAGCGACGTGGGAATCACCGAGTACGGCACCTGTACCACAGGGGAGGAGGTACACTGTCAGAAGGTAGACTGGCGCTGCAGCAGCGACGTGGGAATCACCGAGTACGGCACCTGTACCACAGGGGAGGAGGTACACTGTCAGAAGGTAGACTGGCGCTGCAGCAGCGACGTGGGAATCACCGAGTACGGCACCTGTACCACAGGGGAGGAGGTACACTGTCAGAAGGTAGACTGGCGCTGCAGCAGTGCCGTGGGAATCACCGAGTACGGCACCTGTACCACAGGGGAGGAGGTACACTGTCAGAAGGTAGACTGGCGCTGCAGCAGCGACGTGGGAATCACCGAGTACGGCACCTGTACCACAGGGGAGGAGGTACACTGTCAGAAGGTAGACTGGCGCTGCAGCAGCGACGTGGGAATCACCGAGTACGGCACCTGTACCACAGGGGAGGAGGTACACTGTCAGAAGGTAGACTGGCGCTGCTGCAGTGCCGTGGGAATCACCGAGTACGGCACCTGTACCACAGGGGAGGAGGTACACTGTCAGAAGGTAGACTGGCGCTGCAGCAGCGACGTGGGAATCACCGAGTACGGCACCTGTACCACAGGGGAGGAGGTACACTGTCAGAAGGTAGACTGGCGCTGCAGCAGTGCCGTGGGAATCACCGAGTACGGCACCTGTACCACAGGGGAGGAGGTACACTGTCAGAAGGTAGACTGGCGCTGCAGCAGTGCCGTGGGAATCACCGAGTACGGCACCTGTACCACAGGGGAGGAGGTACACTGTCAGAAGGTAGACTGGCGCTGCTGCAGTGCCGTGGGAATCACCGAGTACGGCACCTGTACCACAGGGGAGGAGGTACACTGTCAGAAGGTAGACTGGCGCTGCAGCAGCGACGTGGGAATCACCGAGTACGGCACCTGTACCACAGGGGAGGAGGTACACTGTCAGAAGGTAGACTGGCGCTGCAGCAGCGACGTGGGAATCACCGAGTACGGCACCTGTACCACAGGGGAGGAGGTACACTGTCAGAAGGTAGACTGGCGCTGCAGCAGTGCCGTGGGAATCACCGAGTACGGCACCTGTACCACAGGGGAGGAGGTACACTGTCAGAAGGTAGACTGGCGCTGCAGCAGTGCCGTGGGAATCACCGAGTACGGCACCTGTACCACAGGGGAGGAGGTACACTGTCAGAAGGTAGACTGGCGCTGCAGCAGTGCCGTGGGAATCACCGAGTACGGCACCTGTACCACAGGGGAGGAGGTACACTGTCAGAAGGTAGACTGGCGCTGCAGCAGTGCCGTGGGAATCACCGAGTACGGCACCTGTACCACAGGGGAGGAGGTACACTGTCAGAAGGTAGACTGGCGCTGCTGCAGTGCCGTGGGAATCACCGAGTACGGCACCTGTACCACAGGGGAGGAGGTACACTGTCAGAAGGTAGACTGGCGCTGCAGCAGTGCCGTGGGAATCACCGAGTACGGCACCTGTACCACAGGGGAGGAGGTACACTGTCAGAAGGTAGACTGGCGCTGCAACAGTGCCGTGGGAATCCCCGAGTACGGCACCTGTACCACAGGGGAGGAGGTACACTGTCAGAAGGTAGACTGGCGCTGCAGCAGCGACGTAGAAATTACCGAGTACGGCACCTGTACCACAGGTGAGGAGGTACACCTGTACCACAGTGGGAGGAGGTACACCTGTACCACAGGGGGAGGAGGTACACCTGTACCACAGGGGGAGGAGGTACACCTGTACCACAGTGGGAGGAGGTACACCTGTACCACAGGGGGAGGAGGTACACCTGTACCACAGGGGGAGGAGGTACACTTGTACCACAGTGGGAGGAGGTACACCTGTACC
The DNA here is from genome assembly GCA_036785665.1 of Chirona hameri. Classification (NCBI taxonomy): domain Eukaryota; kingdom Metazoa; phylum Arthropoda; class Thecostraca; order Balanomorpha; family Balanidae; genus Chirona; species Chirona hameri. The sequence goes on from JAXIVJ010001026.1 coordinate 56,280, forward strand.
ACAGGGGGAGGAGGTACACCTGTACCACAGGGGGAGGAGGTACACCTGTACCACAGTGGGAGGAGGTACACCTGTACCACAGGGGGAGGAGGTACACCTGTACCACAGGGGGAGGAGGTACACCTGTACCACAGGGGGAGGAGGTACACCTGTACCACAGGGGGAGGAGGTACATCGTCAGAGTGATGGTACATCGCCAAAGTGGCGACAGGTGGTTAGAAACTCACAGCAGATGTGTTGGGAAGCACTCTGAATGAGAAGGACATCCGTTAGTCAGATGCTCACTTGATTCGTTTCTTTCTAACAACACATTTCAGTGCTGAAAAGTCTCGTCCCCCAGTCACCGTGCCCTGACCTCTGTCCCCCACCGGCCTGACCTCTGTCCCCCACCGGCCTGACCTCTGTCCCCCACCGGCCTGACCTCTGTCCCCCACCGGTCTGACCTATGTCCCCACACCGGCCTGACCTCTGTCCCCCACCGGCCTGACCTCTGCCCCCCACCGGCCTGACCTCTGTCCCCCACCGGCCTGACCTCTGTCCCCCACCGGCCTGACCTCTGTCCCCCACCGGCCTGACCTCTGTCCCCCACCGGCCTGACCTCTGTCCCCCACCGGCCTGACCTCTGTCCCCCACCGGCCTGACCTCTGTCCCCCACCGGCCTGACCTCTGTCCCCACCGGCCTGACCTCTCCGTCGGCGTCCTCGACCCCAGCGGCGCCGTGCAGCTCGTATCGCTCCTTGAACCAGACGAGCAGGCTGGCGCAGGCCGTCAGCCGGAAGTCCTCGACGAACTCCTGTTTCTCCTCGGCCATGCCAATGCGGAAGGCACGTGGGATGAACGCGTCGGCCGACATGGACTCGCTGTACCAGTGCAGGTTCTGCGCCATGCTGCACAGGCCCACCTGGGGACACAGCGGAACACAGGCTCACGGCCGGTCACAGGCCACGCCGCCCCGGTATGTTTTAAAACCAATAAGTCTTTGTACTCGCACACAAACATTGAACCAACGTAGTTTTATTGTAACACGAAGATTCCAGTAAACATTCCTAGGAACTGCAGATACATCGTACCATATCCTCCGTTTCCGGAAGCAGTTGACTACGCACGCCCAGCACATTTTCCCGCAACAAACCGCCTCAACTAACCGACGGACAGCTGATGTGCCGCTGCCGCTGTCAGTTGTCACCCACCTTGGTGTTGAAGGGCGCGCGCGGGAAGTGGTTGACCAGCTGGTCACGCTCCAGGTTCACATAGTCGATCACCTCGCGTTTGGCCGACCAGATCAGGTTGGGCTGGTGGTCCTTCAGCAGCCGGGTGAGGATCATTGAGTTCTTGCTGCCCTTCAGACCGAGCACGTCCGCCAGGCCGATACTGGTGACCGGGTTATCGGTGTCGATCGGCCAGCGGGACACGTCAATCTCTGCCGGGAGACCGCCAGGGCACGGTCAGACCGATACTGGTCACCGGGTTATCGGTGTCGATCGGCCAGCGGGACAAGTCAATCTCTGCCGGGAGACCGCCGGGGTACGGTTAGACCGATACTGGTCACCGGGTTATCGGTGTCGATCGGCCAGCGGGACACGTCAATGTCCGCCGGGAGACCGCCGGGGCACGGTCAGACCGATACTGGTCACCGGGTTATCGGTGTCGATCGGCCAGCGGGACAAGTCAATCTCTGCCGGGAGACCGCCGGGGTACGGTTAGACCGATACTGGTCACCGGGTTATCGGTGTCGATCGGCCAGCGGGACACGTCAATGTCTGCCGGGAGACCGCCGGGGTACGGTTAGACCGATACTGGTCACCGGGTTATCGGTGTCGATCGGCCAGCGGGACACGTCAATGTCCGCCGGGAGACCGCCGGGGTACGGTTAGACCGATACTGGTCACCGGGTTATCGGTGTCGATCGGCCAGCGGGACACGTCAATGTCTGCCGGGAGACCCGGGGTACGGTTAGACCGATACTGGTCACCGGGTTATCGGTGTCGATCGGCCAGCGGGACACGTCAATGTCTGCCGGGAGACCGCCGGGGTACGGTTAGACCGATACTGGTCACCGGGTTATCGGTGTCGATCGGCCAGCGGGACACGTCAATGTCTGCCGGGAGACCCGGGGTACGGTTAGACCGATACTGGTCACCGGGTTATCGGTGTCGATCGGCCAGCGGGACAAGTCAATCTCTGCCGGGAGACCGCCGGAGACTGTCAGACCGATACTGGTCACCGGGTTATCGGTGTCGATCGGCCAGCGGCACACGTCAGTGTCTGCCGGGAGACCGCCGGGGTACGGTCAGACCGATACTGGTCACCGGGTTATCGGTGTCGATCGGCCAGCGGGACACGTCAGTGTCTGCCGGGAGACCGCCGGGGTACGGTCAGACCGATACTGGTCACCGGGTTATCGGTGTCGATCGGCCAGCGGGACACGTCAGTGTCCGCCGGGAGACCGCCGGGGTACGGTCAGACCGATACTGGTCACCGGGTTATCGGTGTCGATCGGCCAGCGGGACAAGTCAATCTCTGCCGGGAGACCGCCGGGGCACGGTCAGACCGATACTGGTCACCGGGTTATCGGTGTCGATCGGCCAGCGGGACACGTCAGTGTCTGCCGGGAGACCGCCGGGGTACGGTCAGACCGATACTGGTCACCGGGTTATCGGTGTCGATCGGCCAGCGGGACACGTCAATCTCTGCCGGGAGACCGCCGGGGTACGGTCAGACCGATACTGGTCACCGGGTTATCGGTGTCGATCGGCCAGCGGGACAAGTCAATCTCTGCCGGGAGACCGCCGGGGCACGGTCAGACCGATACTGGTCACCGGGTTATCGGTGTCGATCGGCCAGCGGGACACGTCAGTGTCTGCCGGGAGACCCGGGGTACGGTCAGACCGATACTGGTCACCGGGTTATCGGTGTCGATCGGCCAGCGGGACAAGTCAATCTCTGCCGGGAGACCGCCGGGGTACGGTCAGACCGATACTGGTCACCGGGTTATCGGTGTCGATCGGCCAGCGGGACAAGTCAATCTCTGCCGGGAGACCGCCGGGGTACGGTCAGACCGATACTGGTCACCGGGTTATCGGTGTCGATCGGCCAGCGGGACAAGTCAATCTCTGCCGGGAGACCGCCGGGGCACGGTCAGACCGATACTGGTCACCGGGTTATCGGTGTCGATCGGCCAGCGGGACACGTCAATCTCTGCCGGGAGACCGCCAGGGCACGGTCAGACCGATACTGGTCACCGGGTTATCGGTGTCGATCGGCCAGCGGGACAAGTCAATCTCTGCCGGGAGACCGCCGGAGACTGTTAGACCGATACTGGTCACCGGGTTATAGGTGTCGATCGGCCAGCGGCACACGTCAGTGTCTGCCGGGAGACCGCCGGGGTACGGTTAGACCGATACTGGTCACCGGGTTATCGGTGTCGATCGGCCAGCGGGACACGTCAATGTCCGCCGGGAGACCGCCAGGGCACGGTCAGACCGATACTGGTCACCGGGTTATCGGTGTCGATCGGCCAGCGGGACACGTCAGTGTCTGCCGGGAGACCGCCGGGGTACGGTCAGACCGATACTGGTCACCGGGTTATCGGTGTCGATCGGCCAGCGGGACACGTCAATGTCCGCCGGGAGACCGCCGGGGCACGGTCAGACCGATACTGGTCACCGGGTTATCGGTGTCGATCGGCCAGCGGGACACGTCAATGTCTGCCGGGAGACCCGGGGTACGGTTAGACCGATACTGGTCACCGGGTTATCGGTGTCGATCGGCCAGCGGGACACGTCAGTGTCTGCCGGGAGACCCGGGGTACGGTTAGACCGATACTGGTCACCGGGTTATCGGTGTCGATCGGCCAGCGGGACACGTCAGTGTCTGCCGGGAGACCGCCGGGGTACGGTTAGACCGATACTGGTCACCGGGTTATCGGTGTCGATCGGCCAGCGGGACACGTCAGTGTCTGCCGGGAGACCGCCGGGGTACGGTCAGACCGATACTGGTGACCGGGTTATCGGTGTCGATCGGCCAGCGGGACACGTCAATGTCCGCCGGGAGACCGCCGGGGCACGGTCAGACCGATACTGGTCACCGGGTTATCGGTGTCGATCGGCCAGCGGGACACGTCAATCTCTGCCGGGAGACCACCGGGGCACGGTCAGACCGATACTGGTCACCGGGTTATCGGTGTCGATCGGCCAGCGGGACACGTCAATCTCTGCCGGGAGACCGCCGGAGACTGTTAGACCGATGCTGGTCACCGGGTTATCGGTGTCGATCGGCCAGCGGGACAAGTCAATCTCTGCAGGGAGACCGCCAGGGCACGGTCAGACCGATACTGGTCACCGGGTTATCGGTGTCGATCGGCCAGCGGCACACGTCAATCTCTGCCGGGAGACCGCCAGGGCACGGTCAGACCGATACTGGTCACCGGGTTATCGGTGTCGATCGGCCAGCGGGACACGTCAATCTCTGCCGGGAGACCGCCGGGGTACGGTTAGACCGATACTGGTCACCGGGTTATCGGTATCGATCGGCCAGCGGGACACGTCAATCTCTGCCGGGAGACCGCCAGGGCACGGTCAGACCGATACTGGTCACCGGGTTATCGGTGTCGATCGGCCAGCGGGACACGTCAGTGTCTGCCGGGAGACCGCCGGGGTACGGTCAGACCGATACTGGTCACCGGGTTATCGGTGTCGATCGGCCAGCGGGACACGTCAGTGTCTGCCGGGAGACCGCCGGGGTACGGTCAGACCGATACTGGTCACCGGGTTATCGGTGTCGATCGGCCAGCGGGACACGTCAATGTCTGCCGGGAGACCGCCGGGGCACGGTCAGACCGATACTGGTCACCGGGTTATCGGTGTCGATCGGCCAGCGGGACAAGTCAATCTCTGCCGGGAGACCGCCGGAGACTGTTAGACCGATACTGGTCACCGGGTTATCGGTGTCGATCGGCCAGCGGGACACGTCAATGTCCGCCGGGAGACCGCCGGGGCACGGTCAGACCGATACTGGTCACCGGGTTATCGGTGTCGATCGGCCAGCGGCACACGTCAGTGTCTGCCGGGAGACCGCCGGGGTACGGTCAGACCGATACTGGTCACCGGGTTATCGGTGTCGATCGGCCAGCGGGACACGTCAATGTCTGCCGGGAGACCGCCGGGGCACGGTCAGACCGATACTGGTCACCGGGTTATCGGTGTCGATCGGCCAGCGGGACAAGTCAATCTCTGCCGGGAGACCGCCGGAGACTGTTAGACCGATACTGGTCACCGGGTTATCGGTGTCGATCGGCCAGCGGGACACGTCAATGTCCGCCGGGAGACCGCCGGGGCACGGTCAGACCGATACTGGTCACCGGGTTATCGGTGTCGATCGGCCAGCGGCACACGTCAGTGTCTGCCGGGAGATCGCCGGGGTACGGTTAGACCGATACTGGTCACCGGGTTATCGGTGTCGATCGGCCAGCGGGACACGTCAATGTCCGCCGGGAGACCGCCGGGGCACGGTCAGACCGATACTGGTCACCGGGTTATCGGTGTCGATCGGCCAGCGGCACACGTCAGTGTCTGCCGGGAGACCGCCGGGGTACGGTCAGACCGATACTGGTCACCGGGTTATCGGTGTCGATCGGCCAGCGGGACACGTCAATGTCTGCCGGGAGACCGCCGGAGACTGATAGACCGCATGTCCGTCCCAGGATCCACAGCGAGCGGAAGAGTCAAAGTTATTGGAGGCGATTCTCATCAATGAATGGAACTGATGGAAATTACACGGGAAAAATAGCACACGAGCATAGAGAGCAAATAACACAAATATTGCGCGACTTAACCCGGCAGTCACTGGGGTATATTCTGTAACACGACTCACTGGGGGGTTAAACCCCCTGGTATCTTCAGAACCAATGATCGCAGCGGGATCGAAACGGCACTGCAGCGCGATTCGATTCGAAAGCGGGACGCGCAAGGCGGCATTCGAAAGCGCTCAATGAGATAAAACTAACGCAAACTTAAAAATTTCAAATTAGGTCACATGTCAGGTCAAGGTCAAGTCAAACGTCAAAATCGAGGTTGGTTTATGGACAATTTGAGTTTATGGACTCGGCCATGCCATCCATGGCCTTCGATTGCGCCTATAATCACCCAAAGTGCTGTCAAAGGTATGATACATATCCCACATGAGCTAAAGTGAGATTGTTGGAAAAGATCAAGGTCAAGGTCAGGTCACAAAAGGTCACTACACACAAAATATCTACGAAAGTCATGCAGCACATGTTTTATGGATGCTTTTACGCGTAGAATTCGATAGTGGTAGTCATTTTACCACTTGAATTCCTTTACGTGAAGTTAGTGTCAAGTTTAGGTCAAGTTCAGGTCACTGAAAGTCAAAATTTGAAATTGATAAATCGAAATAAAAAAACATGTTTCTATATCAGTTTTATCTATAAAAAAGTTCTGCCATTTATTTGTCTGTATCCGGTCAATAAAAGCCAAAAAAACGCAATTAAAAAATATGACGTCATGATTTACCCATACTTTATATGCCATGAGTCAAAAATATTATATCATTTTGAAACGTGGTATGGTAGTTGCCCATATGTCGTTATGACATATATTCCGTTTTTTTTCTTCAATATCTTTGAAAATTTTCTTTTGTGAGCATTTTTGCAAAAAAAAAATTGTGTGAAATTTTTGGGATAAAAAACCAAAATTTTCGAAATTTCGAGATAGCTGGTTTGTAGCCCTTGCAATTTTCTACTTTTTAGCGTTTTTCGATTGCATTTTGCTTCATATGCGGCATTTGTACGGCCTGGCAAAGTTTAGTCGATTTTGGTGTCGAAATCGTGTTTAGTGACGTCACTAAATTCACTATATCTCGAAAAATTTCTGACGATTTTTCCCCATTTTTTTCTCAAACGGTGTAAAAACGATGCCCGGAAAGGTAATTAAATTTTGGCGTCGATATCTGCATTCGTTATTGAGATATTCCTAATATTCCTAAGGGGGGGGGGGGGGGCTAAAAAAGCCCCCCCCCCCCCAGTGACTCGCGTGTTAAACACAATGACGCATAACGGATTGGCATACAGATCAGGATATATAAATTGATGCTTACCATCTTCAGATTCATTTCTATTAATGAGATACTTCTTCTCCACCCAACCACGTCGTTTTAGTGCCAGACGTATGCTGGGATATCCACCGTGGATCATGAAAACCTTCTTCTCCTGAGAAAGAATATAAGATCAGCTTGTATTGTAGCATATCAACACGAAATGCAATGGGAGAATTAAGTGATCGAAAACCTTGCCCAAAGAGAACCGTGCCCAGTTAGAATCAATCACAATCATGTAATGAATGAAAAGCGGCAAAACACCAAAATGCTTACCCTCATGGCAGTTTCGGCTGCGTATTTCAGTTTCTGGATCCGATCGAAGTCCATGAGGGTCTTTCTGACGATTGGCGGGATGGCGGCGGGCTTCTTGTTGCCGCTGTCGGCCGCCTTCCCTGCGGTCGCCTGTTTGGCGCCGTCCGAGGCCGGCTCCCGGCGCGGCCGCGCCTGGAACTGGCGCGCCGCGCTGCCCGCCGGCGGGCCGGCCGCCAGCCGCGGCGTCTGACGCGCCGGAGAGCCGATCAGAGAGTTCTGCATGCCCGTGTCGGGCGTCAGCGCCGCCGATGTGGAGGTGGCCAGGCTGGAGTCGGCCGAGGAGCTGAGCGCCGACTGGCTGGTGTCGGCCGGCGCCAGGTGGCGGCCCCACCGGCCCGGCGGACCAGCCACGCCCCGCCGACCGCAGGCGTCCGCCTTCCGAGGCGTGGTGTCACTCCTCTGCTCGGTGGTATCAGCTGCCCGCTCTGTGGTATCAGCGGCCCGCTCTGTGGTATCGCCCTTCCGTTTGCCGGTTTTGGTCCCATGTTCGCTGGCATCCTCCTTTTGCGCTGAAACATCTGTCCTACGCTCTAGGTCGTCAGTTTTCTGTCCGATATCATCCTTCTGTTCGGTGGTGTCCGCCCGGCGATCACGTCTCGATTCGGAGCGGTCCGTCAGGGCGAGCCGCTCCTCCAGCTCAGTGACGTCACTGTAGCGCGAGCGGCGCCGCTCGGCGGAACGTGGCGTGGCGCTGCTCTGCCGGCCGGAGGCGCCCGGTGCCACCCCCTGCTGCCAGCGAGTGACACCTGTGGACGAGCGACAGCGCGCCGAAGAGCGATGCGTGCTGCTGTCGCGCCGCGGACTCCGACTGCGCGACTCGGGCACATCGCAAGATCCCGTGGGCAGGGTTGTCTGGGTAGCCAGCAGGGAGGGTCTTTGCTTCAGCCTGTCCAACATAGACTGCAGCTGGGCACCACCAGATGTCTCTGGTGCAGACTGAGAAACATTTGCTGCAGAGGTGCTGGGCCTCCATTTGGCATTGCTCATCTATGGCTGTAATGAAGTAAGCAGCATTTGAATACAGCATTAAGGGTCACTGATGCCACCTGTAACAGAAAATGTGCATCAAAACAAGGTACACATCACTTTCTGTCATTAACTCACATAATAGAGATGAACAACTATACCAGAAATTATATTTGTACTGATATTGATGAAAATCAGTTTTCTCATGGTGAACTAATTCCAGCTTGAAATGATTTGAATTATATACTTGATGGCTAGATTTTCAAATGCTTAACAGTTAACACTGGATTTCACACAAGTACATCTGCTTATTTGATCATTATCATATTTGGCATGGTGTCACATCACATCAAAGCCTAAAGACCAAGCAGAAATAGGGTCAGCAACCATAACAATGGACATGTCAAAATACCAGACTTCCATGCTAAGACAGTGTATTAGTGCTTTAGTGCATTAGTGTCAACTACACCACTAATGCATGAAGTATGTTACTTTGAGATGGCCATCATTAAGGTAGGGTAAACTGTCGTAACCCAGACACATCTTAACCTCAGACTTTCATGCTGCCAGAATGTACACAATACTGAGGCACCTTGCATCATAATTGTTTACATTCTGATAGCATGAAAAGTCCTAGGTTAGAACATGCCAAAGATTGGACTTTTACCCAACTGCTTACTCCATCAGAAGTATTGAAATGCATTCCATAACTGTCATCCAAATAAGACAATTAAAAATATGTCAGTCTTCAACATTAACCTCAACTCAGTAGCTTCTAGTTAAGCACATACAATGAATTGCTTCAGATATTTTGGTCTTTGTCATCCAACTCTCCATCTCATCTCTTCTTTGCTGGAAAATCCTCAGTCCTCACTAGGTACTGAAGTTCAGACTGAGTTTAACCCTAAAAATGAAACTGGTACAACTGAACATTCAAGCTATCCTTTCTGTCTTAATTACAAATAAACTTCACAGCAGCTTATTTCTGATTTGTTTAAATTTTGTATGCTGAGTGAGTTAACCGCCGGGTCATCGTCGGCCACGGTAGAATTGCCTGCACTGAAAGAAAAGGGCCCTCGAGACTGAAAGAGTGGGGAGACATATCTAAGAAAAACTAAGAATAAACATTTAGATAGATGATTGACTCAAGATCCGGGCGGAAATACATTATTTTAACTTTAACATTAACGCTTATATTGATGTTTTATTAAATGTAACCATTTACATAGGAATAAAGGATCTTAAAAATGATCAACAAGTAAAGGAAAAATCTCAATTTCTCATGGAATTTCAGTAAATATTCTTGTTGACGTCATTTAAAGCTACTAAAAACAAAGTGTATTTGTCATATAATGTTGCCATGGAAACGAAGGACATGCGTACTGCGGTGATTGTCAGCTAGCACTATCAGCTGGAGTTGTTGCAGCAGTTGGCCGCCAAGAACCGCTAGTGAGCCAGGGTGTTATGACGTCGCACGCAAATAATTCCCATAAATATTGATTTATTGATTTATTCATAAATAAACAAATATTTAGCTTTAAATATTTAACTGGTATCATCTCCCTGCAACGTCATAACACTCTGGCTCACTAGCGGTCCCTGGCGTCCAACTGCTGCATCAACTCCAGCTGATAGTGCTAGCTTGATTGTCGGGGTTGGTGTATTTCCGCAGTTTTTGGGTTGTTTTGCATTCTTATTCTTTGCTTGGGTATTAATATTATGTACACAAATAACGGATAACTACTGTACTCTGATAAAGTTTATTCTAATTCCAGGCCAGTTGGAAAATTTTGTTATCTGCAGCTAAAAGTATTGGGAGCATTTCGTCGCCGCTGCGCATGGACAATAATCAGCGTTATGATTGTTGTGTGAGAAAATATGCCGTGGGTTTTAGCACAAAACCCTTGGTATTTTTGCTGGAAAGATTTTATGGAAATATGTTGCTGCTTGTATCACTAGGCTACTTATATGTGTTTGTCCAGCTTGTATATAGGTCTTCTCAGCAAGTTAAGCATGCTGAAGAATGACATGATTAATATGGTATTGGTAGGGCAGGCGCCACACTTCCATACACAACACTGTAGGTAGTTTGACAAGCCTGAGCAAGTGGCAGGCGGTGAAGCCGGCTTGATGACACCATTGGGAGGGTATACTTAATGGCGTAGGCCTGTTTACTACTCAATCAGACTTAATGGCATAGGCCTGTTTACTACTTGATCAGACTTAATGGTGGGGTTAGGTTAGTTTAGGTACCATAACCTAAACTAACCTAACACCGCCATTAAGTCTGATCGAGTAGTAAACAGGCCTACACCATGAAGTATACCCTTCCAGTGACGTCATCAAGCCGGCTGCGCCTGCCCCTTGTTACACTACCTACAGCTGGGGTACAGAAGTGCGACGCCTGCCCTACCAATACCATTAATATCAACATATGAACCTTATATATTAACTTTATCCTCAAATTATTAGACCAAATGAATTCAAAGCTAAAATTGTTTCTGGTATATTCAGGCACTGCCCTTTATCAACTGAATGCAATACCCCACTGTTGCATTGTGTAGATAAAGGGCAGTGCCTGAATATACCAAAATAATTTTGGCTTTTAATTAATTTTGTTGAATAATTTGAGAATAAGGTCAAGATGTGTTAATGTATATAGGTCTGTTGCAGTGGCGCCTCTAACCTCCTCTAACCTCCTCCAAGTTCGGGTAGGAAATCAGTTGCTGGCACTAGGTCCAAATAATCATTTTTTGACACATCAATATTTTGATCCAGCCCAATAGAAATGGTATTGGGGAAAATTACAGATTTACAAATGGCAATTATGAAGCACAGGATAAAAGTGATGGGATGAATAGCACATGAATCTGTGCACTGTGGCTCAAAATTATGTTTCAGCCACCCAGATTTTCAATAATTATATCAGAAATTGATGCAATATTGCTTTAAAAGTGCATCATTTTTTATCCCTTGGCTCATCTGAATCAATGTTTTGATGCAAACTTGAACAAATCAAAATATTGGTGCAGTAACATCAACACCGAACACTGGCAAATAATTTAAATGAAAATGGTGAGGTACTTTGGGAGATAATGACATTTTAATCACGTCATGTCATGTAATTTTTGATGGAAAAATAATAATGTTTGTAAAATCGCAGAAATTCGAGTTTTGAAGAAAATTGCAGATAAAAAATGTTGAAAGAAAGGAAATGACATAATATTTAAAATGTCGATCTCGTATTTTCGAATTTTTGTTTTTGACTCACAAAAGTAAAAAGTACACTTTTTTCGTTGTCAAAACCTTATTTGGCATTGTTTTACAACATACAACATACTGCACTGTTTTAATGATGTGGCCCCCCTTGGCTATGAGGGCCCCTCTGATCCCATTTGCCCCCCCCCCCCTGGACGAAATCCTCCCTACGCCCCTCAAACGAAGCCAGTCATTGTCATCGGTTCGTCGTAACGCTGAATTGAATGAATAGCATTTTTAGCTTCTTATCCTCTACAAGGCCCACCACCTATGTTTCTGGGTTTTATCAGCCAAACCTGTAAAAATGTCACGCCGCTTCGCGGCGCTAACTACGAAGTACCTACCTACTATAACATGAAAATCCACATAAAAATGCTGCAAAGGGTAAATACACATACAAAAATGGGGTAATTTTTTTCCGTCATTTCAGCCACCACCACACTCAAAAGCTGACCCCCACCTGTTGTCAGCTAAGATAGATTTTCTCTCCTTTACGTAACAATACAAATTAGTAATATGCTCAGCACAATGCCTACTGAGGGTCCTGGTTCAATCCAGCTCATCAAAATTCAAAAGTAGACGAAGAAAAATGGTTAAAAAGGGGCCTCACAAAATAAACTGGCCGAAATCCGTAGAGTTTTTCATATCCAGGGGTATTTTGTTTGGGGTGGGGCCTCTCCCAGGGGCTTGCCCCCCTTTCTGAAGGTCTGGCTGTGCCCCTGGTCGTATTTTCTGTACAGATATGGTCTTGGCGTCAGTCGGGGACCGAGACTCCCGGGTCGTATGTTAAAAAGGTATCTTGTATCGTTGCGTATGCGTACATGGAAACTAGTCTCAAGTCTCAGTTTAAAGTACTGTCGTCTTTTGCATAACATGTTTTTATATTTAGTGTCCCAGGGTTATCCTTGACCCCGATGACGATGACATCGGTGACGGGCGGGGTTGTAACCTGCATACGCAACAACTTTTGTGTGAGGTTTTAAAAAGTTTTTGGTTTATTTTTTGGAAAAGAACCAGTTTGCCTTCACTAAATCACTGCAGAAATTTGGGATGTGGGGGAATTTGGAGGTTCCGCCTTGCATTTTTGTTTGACAATTTGTGTCGCATCACTGTCACGTTCCGGCCATTGTTCGGAAAGTCAAGTCTCAGTCTATTTGTTATGCTTGTCAGCTATTTGTACCCGCAGAATAACAAAAAACAAAATAGTCAAAGTTTTCACGGAACAAAACTTCCAAGTTCAGAAAAATGGAGAAACGGGCCACTTTTCTGACAGTGGATCTTGCAATTCTTGGTAACCAGCACAATTTAGAAGCAACAGTTGAATATGACTGACATACCTGAACACAGTATGCCCTGCCCTCTGATGTCACCTGACCTCAGTGCGACTGCTGCCACAGGGCATCCCAGTGAGGGGCAAATCAGACACTCAAACCCAGGCTGCCACACCAGTTGAGGTCACAGGCCCAGCACTCTCCCGGCGGGGCTACGGGGGCGATATATTGTTATATTTTGAACTATATTGCTTTATTCTAAAATATCCTCTATTATAGTTTCTGAAAAGGTATTTATGGACATTTTAACAATTAGTAAATGGTAATAATATTTATGTCCATTTCACAGAACAAGCCGGTTTTGATAGTACCTCATCACCATGCCAGGGCATCATCTTCACTGTGGCAGTTTACCACCATAAACATAACATGGCAAAACAAAAACATTTGATGTTTATAATGGCACACAGACATATGTATTATCCAAACCAGTTTGTGCTGTGAAATAGACAAAGTAATGTTATACTTATACCATTCTGAAAAAGTAATAGCAATGATGCTCACAATCTGTCTAACCAGTAAGTATTGATTGTGTGTACAATAATATGTAGCATTACTTCAACAAAACCTCCATTTCAATATTCAGTGGCACGACAGCAGCGTGTTGAGTCTGCAGTGATTCAGAGTTGGGCATTCCACGACATTTCGACAAGTCGAAATAACCCTCATCTCTCACTTTTTGTTCAAAATTGGTCCATAGGGTTATCTCGGGTCCTGAATTCAGCTGTGGCAATATTAGGTCGATCTGACCTCAGGTTTTCGAGTTATAGCCTCGGGTATTTTGGCAAGGTCACTGCAGAGGTATGCTTGGAGGCCAAAATAACGCATTTGACTTAACTAAATATAAAAATAATGATATGGCTAAATTCGCAATGAAACGGAGATTCTATTTCTAGTTTTGTTTTGCGTGACCTTGAATGACCTTGAAACCGTGGCCTCGTGACCTTTTTGCGTTGACCTCGTGTTACCCCGGGTACACCTCTGATTTCAATTTCTTACTTTGCAAAATACTCGTCAATATATTGCCTAACAACGCAAAAAAGGTGCGTTTTCCCTCAAATTTTCATATTTTCCGTCGATATACGTGCGCGTGTTTTCGAATTACCCCCAAGAGGGAGGAGTAATGGGCGAATATCTGCGAACCTATGGGACCGATTTGGGTAGGGTCTTCACCATTCGATCCGGCGTGGTAAAACACAGTGCCATTTTGAGTTTGATCCACTTTGGTCTAATCTAAGTGGACCAAATTGGACAAAAACCGCCAGAAATCGTTGCCGACAACGTCCTACTCCAAAACTATGGGAGCGATTGGGGGGGGGGGGGGGGGGGGGGTGTCTTCACCATTCGATCCGGAATGGTCTAAGACTGTGCGATTTGGAGTTTTATTGATTTTGGTCTAATCTAAGTGGACCAAATTGGACCAAATCCGACCAAAATCGTTGCCGACAACGTCATACTCCAAAACTATGAGACCGATTTGGGCGGGGTTTTCACTATTCGATTCGGCCACTATTCGATTCGGCGTGGTCTAAGACGGTGCGGTTTTGAGTTTTATTTATTTTAGTCTCATCTAAGTGGACCAAATTGGACCAAAACCGTCAAAAATAGTTGCGACGTCATACTCCGAACTTATGGGACCGATTTGGGCGGAGTCTTCACCATTCGATCGGACGTGGTCTAGAACGATGAGTTTTAAATGTCAAAATTTCAATATTTTTTTAAAACATATTGAGTTTTATCCACTTTGGTCTAATCTAAGTGAACCCAAATTCCATTTTGGTACCATAAACAGCCAAAAAAATCGTTGCCGACGACGTCATGCTCCGAACCTATAGGACCGATTGAGTGGGGTCTTCACCATTCGATCCGTCGTGGTCCAAAACAGTGCAATTTTGAGTTTTATCCACTTTGGTCTAATCTAAGTGGACCAAATTGGACCAAAACCGCCAAAAATCGTTGCAGACGTCATGCTACGAACCTATGGGACCGATTTGAACGGAGTCTTCACCATTCGATCCGGCTTGGTCTAAACGTTGTTGTTTTGAGTTTTATCCACTTTGGTTCAATCGAAGTGTACCAAATTGGACCAAAACAGCCAAAAATCGTTAGCGACGTCATGCTCCGAACCTATGGGACCGATTTGGGTGGGGCCTTCACCTTTTGATCCGTTTTGGACCACGCCGGATGGCTGCGTGGTGTTACTAATCACCCTGACAATTTGTGTACCAAACATAAGGTCTCTAACTGCAATGGTAGCTGAGATATCCGCCCGTTACCCCCTTGGGGTAATTCGAAAACACGCACGCATATTGGCGGAAAATATGGAAATTAGAGGAAAAATGCACATTTTTTTGCGTTGTTAGGGAATATATTGACAAGTACTTTGCAATGTGAAAAATTGAAATCAGAGGTGTACCCGGGGTCACACGAGGTCAACGAAAACAAGGTCACGAGGTCATGGTTCCAAGGTCACGCAAAAACGCCCAGAAATAGAATCTGTTTCATTGCAAACTCAGCCATATAATTATTTTTGATATTTAGTTAAGTCAAATGCGTTATTTTGGCCTCCATACATACTTCTGCAGCGCGACCTTGCCAAAATGCCCGAGGCTATAACTCGAAAACCTGAGGTCAGATCGAGCTAATATTGCTACAGCCGAATTCAGGACCCAAGATAACAATATAGACCAATTTTGAACAAAAAGTGAGAGATGAGGGCTAAAATTTGAGGATTTTTTTTTCTCTCGAAATGTCGTGGAATGCCCCAGTTATCTTATCTCGGTAAGCCCTCTTCAAGTTGCTCCCATCGCCGGTCATGTCCCTCCCTGCTTGATCAAGGAAGGACAGATACAGCTCACCCATAATCACCATGCTCTAATCACTGGTCATGTCCCTCCCTGCCTGATCAAGGAAGACAGATACAGCTCACCCATAATCACCATGCTCTTATCACTGGTCATGTCCCTCCCTGCCTGATCAAGGAAGGACAGATACAGCTGACCCATAATCACCATGCTCTGAGCAGCTTATAGGGATCTCAGATGTCGCCAGCAGCTGAAGATGCCTCTGCACTGCTTCCAGACATGGCCGCTGGTGATGTAAGCTATGCAATAGTCAGTTGCCTCGTGTCACACCTGTCCGACGCCCCGCCCGCCGCTCACTGGTGAGTACTGTCTCCACAGTGAGACGCGTCATCGCTGAGCGGCGTGGACTCCCGGCCGGTTTGGAGACATGCCACCGTTTGACAAGATCGCTGACCAGACGGGCTACCTGCAGCTGGCAGAGGACGGCGCCATCATATCGGTAAGCAGGCCGTCCCTCCGGCGCACCCAGCAGGCACTGTGGTGCGGTGGAGGCCTGCGCTGCTTATTTCTAGCTAGCTTCTCAGTCTGCACGTATATGTATATAGCACGATTTCTTTGGCCGCTGACTCCTGCAGGTTATCATGATGGGTCTGTGGATGTATCTGCCAGGTGTTTTGTTATGCTGGCGTTGATGTTAGCTGTGTACGTGTGTTTGTCTGGCGGCTTCTATTGGTGTTAACTGTGTACGTGTGTTTGTCTGGCGACTTCTATTGGTGTTAACTGTGTACGTGTGTTTGTCTGGCGGCTTCTATTGGTGTTAACTGTGTACGTGTGTTTGTCTGGCGGCTTCTATTGGTGTTAACTGTGTACGTGTGTTTGTCTGGCGGCTTCTATTGGTGTTAACTGTGTACGTGTGTTTGTCTGGCGGCTTCTATTGGTGTTAACTGTGTACATGTGTTTGTCTGGCGGCTTCTATTGGTGTTAACTGTGTACGTGTGTTTGTCTGGCGGCTTCTATTGGTGTTAACTGTGTACATGTGTTTGTCTGGCGGCTTCTATTGGTGTTAACTGTGTACGTGTGTTTGTCTGGCGGCTTCTATTGGTGTTAACTGTGTACATGTGTTTGTCTGGCGGCTTCTATTGGTGTTAACTGTGTACATGTGTTTGTCTGGCGGCTTCTATTGGTGTTAACTGTGTACGTGTGTTTGTCTGGCGGCTTCTATTGGTGTTAACTGTGTACGTGTGTTTGTCTGGCGGCTTCTTTTGGTGTTAACTGTGTACATGTGGTTGTCTGGCGGCTTCTATTGGTGTTAACTGTGTACGTGTGTTTGTCTGGCGGCTTCTATTGGTGTTAACTGTGTACATGTGTTTGTCTGGCGGCTTCTATTGGTGTTAACTGTGTACGTGTGTTTGTCTGGCAGCTTCTATTGGTGTTAACTGTGTACGTGTGTTTGTCTGGCGGCTTCTATTGGTGTTAACTGTGTACGTGTGTTTGTCTGGCGGCTTCTATTGGTGTTAACTGTGTACGTGTGTTTGTCTGGCGGCTTCTATTGGTGTTAACTGTGTACGTGTGTTTGTCTGGCGGCTTCTATTGGTGTTAACTGTGTACGTGTGTTTGTCTGGCGGCTTCTATTGGTGTTAACTGTGTACGTGTGTTTGTCTGGCGGCTTCTATTGGTGTTAACTGTGCACGTGTGTTTGTCTGGCGGCTTCTATTGGTGTTAACTGTGCACGTGTGTTTGTCTGGCGGCTTCTATTGGTGTTAACTGTGTACGTGTGTTTGTCTGGCGGCTTCTATTGGTGTTAACTGTGTACGTGTGTTTGTCTGGCGGCTTCTATTGGTGTTAACTGTGCACGTGTGTTTGTCTGGCGGCTTCTATTGGTGTTAACTGTGCACGTGTGTTTGTCTGGCGGCTTCTATTGGTGTTAACTGTGCACGTGTGTTTGTCTGGCGGCTTCTATTGGTGTTAACTGTGTACGTGTGTTTGTCTGGCGGCTTCTATTGGTGTTAACTGTGCACGTGTGTTTGTCTGGCGGCTTCTATTGGTGTTAACTGTGCACGTGTGTTTGTCTGGCGGCTTCTATTGGTGTTAACTGTGCACATGTGTTTGTCTGGCGGCTTCTATTGGTGTTAACTGTGCACGTGTGTTTGTCTGGCGGCTTCTATTGGTGTTAACTGTGCACGTGTGTTTGTCTGGCGGCTTCTATTGGTGTTAACTGTGCACGTGTGTTTGTCTGGCGGCTTCTATTGGTGTTAACTGTGTACGTGTGTTTGTCTGGCGGCTTCTATTGGTGTTAACTGTGTACGTGTGTTTGTCTGGCGGCTTCTATTGGTGTTAACTGTGTACGTGTGTTTGTCTGGCGGCTTCTATTGGTGTTAACTGTGTACGTGTGTTTGTCTGGCGGCTTCTATTGGTGTTAACTGTGTACGTGTGTTTGTCTGGCGGCTTCTATTGGTGTTAACTGTGTACGTGTGTTTGTCTGGCGGCTTCTATTGGTGTTAACTGTGTACGTGTGTTTGTCTGGCGGCTTCTATTGGTGTTAACTGTGTATGTGTGTTTGTCTGGCGGCTTCTATTGGTGTTAACTGTGTACGTGTGTTTGTCTGGCGGCTTCTATTGGTGTTAACTGTGTACGTGTGTTTGTCTGGCGGCTTCTATTGGTGTTAACTGTGTACATGTGGTTGTCTGGCGGCTTCTATTGGTGTTAACTGTGTACATGTTGTCTGGCGGCTTCTATTGGTGTTAACTGTGTACGTGTGTTTGTCTGGCGGCTTCTATTGGTGTTAACTGTGTACGTGTGTTTGTCTGGCGGCTTCTATTGGTGTTAACTGTGTACGTGTGTTTGTCTGGCGGCTTCTATTGGTGTTAACTGTGTACGTGTGTTTGTCTGGCGGCTTCTATTGGTGTTAACTGTGTACGTGTGTTTGTCTGGCGGCTTCTATTGGTGTTAACTGTGTACGTGTGTTTGTCTGGCGGCTTCTATTGGTGTTAACTGTGTACGTGTGTTTGTCTGGCGGCTTCTATTGGTGTTAACTGTGTACATGTGTTTGTCTGGCGGCTTCTATTGGTGTTAACTGTGTACATGTGTTTGTCTGGCGGCTTCTATTGGTGTTAACTGTGTACGTGTGTTTGTCTGGCGGCTTCTATTGGTGTTAACTGTGTACATGTGTTTGTCTGGCGGCTTCTATTGGTGTTAACTGTGTACGTGTGTTTGTCTGGCGGCTTCTATTGGTGTTAACTGTGTACGTGTGTTTGTCTGGCGGCTTCTATTGGTGTTAACTGTGTACATGTGTTTGTCTGGTGGATTCTATTGGTGTTAACTGTGTACGTGTGTTTGTCTGGCGGCTTCTATTGGTGTTAACTGTGTACGTGTGTTTGTCTGGCGGCTTCTATTGGTGTTAACTGTGCATGTGTGTTTGTCTGGCGGCTTCTATTGGTGTTAACTGTGTACGTGTGTTTGTCTGGCGGCTGCTATTGGTGTTAACTGTGTACGTGTGTTTGTCTGGCGGCTTCTATTGGTGTTAACTGTGTACATGTGTTTGTCTGGCGGCTTCTATTGGTGTTAACTGTGTACATGTGTTTGTCTGGCGGCTTCTATTGGTGTTAACTGTGTACGTGTGTTTGTCTGGCGGCTTCTATTGGTGTTAACTGTGTACGTGTGTTTGTCTGGCGGCTTCTATTGGTGTTAACTGTGTACGTGTGTTTGTCTGGCGGCAGTCTGGCGGCGCCCTGGAGAACGACGAGACGACGGCGGGTCGGCTGATGCACCTCATCAGCTCGGCGGCGGCCGACACCCAGCTGACGGCCGGCGGCCGGCTCAGGAAACTCAGCCGTGAGTCGCCATACCTCATCCCGCTAACTCACTGGCAGAGCGTGCTAACAGCTCCCGACTGCTCTCAATTATGCTACACTGGTGTTGTTCCTCCAGACGCGGACAGGTTGAGTGCGCCATCCAATAGTGCAGTGTTAGATAGCGAATGCCAGCTGTATTATGATCACATCAATGCAGAAATACCGACGGCGCATGACAGATTGGCTCTTGTTTCAGTTATTTACGAGGACTACGCCTACGTCATTTGTTTCTCCAATAAGATCTACCACATTGTCAAACGTAGCCTGGAGAAGGGATCACCGACTAAACCTGTGGTAAGAACACATTGCTGCTTGCCAAGCGTTCTGTGGTTGATTCAATGCCGCGGCGCGGCGATGGGATTCTTTGATTTTTCATATCGCACCAAATAACCATTGGTAGTTGTGGCACCCGTAAGCCCTAATCATCATCATCTTTTTCATGTCGTGAAATGCTCGCCGGCGATTTATTTCAGTTGCCTTCGGGCCATTGTAATTCAGAATGGCGATGTGCAGAAGTGTGACAGCTGGCTTATCGTATCGCGTGTTTTAGCTGTTTTCGTTTGCGTTTTCTGCTATGTTTTCCTGCGTATTTTCAGTAATCTTGATGGCGCAATGGCCGAGCCGGGCTGGGGCGCCTCCGAGCAGCACACGTGCGCCACGTGTGTCATCTCCTACACGTCCCGCAGCAACCTGGAACGGCACGTGCGCGAGCGGCACACCGGCCAACAGCACGTGTGTGACCGCTGCGGCGCCACATTCGCGCGCCGCTACCGGTTGGAGGCGCATGTGCGCACACACGTTGGCCACGAACCGTTCCAGTGCTCGCTGTGTCCGACGACGGCGGCCAGCCGGGCCGGCCTGGCGCGCCACGTGCGCTGCCACGCGGCGGCCGGCGGCGGCACCGCCTGTCCCGACTGCGGCCAGCTCTTCACCCATTACTGGCGGATGAAGCTGCACCGGCGCCACCACCGGGCGCCGCGGCACGGCTGCCGACTCTGCAGCCGCCTGTTCCAGCACGGGCGCGGCCTGGCCGACCACCTGCGGACAGAGCACGCCCAGCCGCAGCTGCCGCCGGAGGTGCCCGAGCTGCAGATCGAGCTGGACCCGGCGGAGCTGGAGGGCGAGCTGGGCGCCGAGCTGGCGCAGCTGCTCGGGGACAGCGTCAGGATGGAGCTGCAGGAGAGCACCGAAGCGGCTGACGAGGCCGTCATGGTGATCACACTGGTGGACGAGTGAGCCGCCGGCAGACACCGCCCGGGCCACAGCATGGCTGTGTATCTGTCCAACTGAGCCGGCCGGCGGCGGACAGGTGGTGGCTAGCTGCTCCCGGAGCTTCAGCGGATAGAACCGCGTGCCAGTACCAGCTGATGGCTCCCGCCGTGAGTGATGGTCCACCGCAGTTGGAGAATGACCTGGGATTCGCTCTTCCCGAATGTGTGAGCTTCACTGCGCCAGGGATGGCAAAACAGCCGGGTTGCCGGACACAGTAACACGGCTCTGTGACTGGTGCGTGGCAGCCAATGGTCGGAGTACCGTGCCAGACTGGTGGTACTGCTCGCTTGTGGTGCCGTTGTACCGTGCCAGACTGGTGCCGACTGCTGGCTTGTGGTGCTATCATGTTATTACTTGTTTATGGGGTGACCTGTATGTTCGACTTATAGTGATGCAACTGAAGCATGTACACTGGACAGTGATGAGATGAGTTATTGGGTCGTATTTGTATGCCAATATCATTCGAGCTGCCAATGTATGGGCTCAGAATACATATTTCGTATCACGTCTCTCTCTCTTCCTCTCAGTTGCCGCCGTGACTGGTCGTGGGCAGCGGTACGGTGCTGTGTATTGATGCACACTGGCGCGTCACTGACGGGTCCACAGCCCGGCTCTGTACCGTGTACACCGGGTACAGCCCCCGTGGTACAACGCCTAAGAACGGACCAGGTACACGGTCCAGTACGGTCGGCCCGCGGTCGGCTGACGCCACCGCGGGTTACAGGCCGCCACACATGGTACCGAGGTTGTGGGGAGTGCTGCTGCGCACGCTCGACCCATTGTAAAAACGAGGCAGGGTGACTCGCCGTCAGATGATGACAGAGGTAAACTCCGTAAGTGCTATGCACGGGCAAAATGGAACAGGTATCCAAAGAACATACCTGCGAGAATAAATACCGTTTAGCATAGGAACGGGAGATAGTACAAACAGGAGTAAAAGCTATAAAAGCGGGCAAAAGGCGAAGATATCTACTTTTGATCTAAGAATAAGAAGCACAAAAACAAATTTATCACTAATGAATGCAAGGAAAACGACAGAGAAAATGAGAGATATAGATTTAAAGGGGAAATTACGGGGAAGACACGCGACCGCAAAGTTCCGACTTACAGGAACCCACTGGAAACAATACCGAGTCGTGAGGGGCGGCCGACATGGCGGCTGATGTCGACTGACGCTGCGGTCCGCCGACATACCGTCCGTCCGTCCGTCCTGCGGAGAGCCGGCCCCCACACCGCTCTTTGTACCACCACTCACGGCCACTACCCGCCCGTCCCTCCCTCCCTCCCTCCCGACCCACCCATCCCGCACCACCCCGCAGCGCCCCGCAGCGCCGCCGCCGCCGCCGCTACTTGGGACCGCCGCCCAGCGAGAAGGAGAGCCGCGGCCGGGCAGCACCCTTGCCCAGGATGCGCTTCTGCTCCTCCTTCTTCCGTTTCTCCTCCTGTTTGCGGAGCTTCTGGCGCTCCTCGTCCACGAGCCGCTGCTCCTCCACCAGCTTCAGCTGGTCCTCCGCCTGACGGCACAGACATGCCGTCACAGTCTCACACCGTCACAGCCACAGTCCTGTAGTGTACACAGCCACAGACCTGCACTGAGAGCACACGGTCACACAAAGACACAGGCTTGTGACGATCGATCGCACATATATTCGTCGCACCGTAAGAGACGATATTCCACCCGTGACAATCATACGGCTTCACATGGCTAAACAGCGCCAGTGCGCACAATCATGATGAAACTAGAGGAGCCGAATCGCATAGAAGACTGGTGCCGACTGCTCGCCTGTGGTGTTATTATGTCGCATAGAAACATCGTTCTTGGCCCGCCGTGCCCCAGCCACTCACCAGTTTTCGTTGGGCGTCCTGGATTTTGCGGTTATTCTCCTCCATAATGCGTTCGAGCTCTAGCCGCTTTAGCCGCTCTTCTTCCTACAAAGCATATCCGGAGTCAGCGCTGCATCGGCGACATGTCAGCTGGGGCGATACGAAACGACCGAGAGACAGAGATACACGGCAACAGCTGCCCCGAGATAACATTACAGGCGGGGAGCCGCCCCGGCGACCCCCGACGCTCATCACCGTGCAGTGCACTGAAATAACCAGCAACGCTGAACCAACTGAGACAAGACTGAGCAGCAGGTGACATCGCAGG
This sequence comes from Chirona hameri, assembly GCA_036785665.1. NCBI lineage: Eukaryota > Metazoa > Arthropoda > Thecostraca > Balanomorpha > Balanidae > Chirona > Chirona hameri. The sequence continues at coordinate 79,339 of JAXIVJ010001026.1, forward strand.
GTAGGCGGACGGCTCCCGTTTCGTATCACCCCAGAGCGGCAGACACACACACACACACACAGCGGCGGCATCAGTGGTGAGCAGACAGCGACACACAGCGATGTGAGGTAGTTACGTGAGGCGCAGGACGTGTGGGTGTGGCGCGGCGAGCGGCTCGTACCGCCGCGGGCCGCACTCCACTGCCGCCGAACACAGACAATCGCAGAGAGATATATAGAGTGAGAGATAGAGAGTGCGGCGGCCGCCTCACCACGCCGCCTCTTACGTCGGTGCCGAGCGCCGGCCGCCGCGCCGCCGCCGGCCGTCTTCGGGCGCGTCCCGCCGGCCGCCGCGCCGGCTCACTAGAGAGGGAGAGAGACAGACACACACGCACACGGCGACAGCGGCCGGCCGCCGCGGCACGCTCCACACCGGGTCGCCGGGCGCGGGAGACGGCGGCCACTGGTCAGTGTTGTCGGCCACGCCCACACCGGGTCACCGGGCGCGGGAGACGGTGGCCACTGGTCAGTGTTGTCGGCCACGCCCACACCGGGTCACCGGGCGCGGGAGACGGTGGCCACTGGTCAGTGTTGTCGGCCACGCCCACACAGGGTGGTGAGCCCGCTCCGCCCGCGCACAGGAGACAGGCAGGCATGAGCGGAATATCAGCCCCGTTTCCATGACATTTGTTGGACCGAATTATCCTTTAAATCGCGATTACAACGGTCTTGGAAACGCCTGTTTTACAAAAGTGAATTGGGTTGTGATTGGATTACAGAAGTTGGATTACCCGGGGAGATTCGGATTCCGGTGGTGGTATTGGGGCTTTACGACTTCCCGACTGTCCTCATTTATAGCCGGGGGCTCTCATGCTGACCCAAGCGGGGAAACCGAATGACCTCGCCAGTAGCCAGAATCGAACCCGGAACCCATGGATTCGGGGTCCAACGCTCTACCGACTGAGCCACCCGGACCCAAGATTCGGATTCCCTTCCACGTTAGCCCACCGGCTGTCTCTCTACTTGCGCCTTTGGCAAATTATATAAGTATCGAACACATAATTTTGCAGTACACGTTTTTAAAGCAAATCGAATTCCGATCCCTGGCACAAGAAGTAGTGACCCACCCTAGCTCTGCGCCAGCTTCCCGCCATAATCCTGGTTTCCGTCGTACGGACGTGGAAACGCCCGCCCGCAATCCCGATTTCCGCCACAAGTGCATGCCATTTAAACCTAACACTGTCATTGAAACGGGGCTAATACCTACACCCAACCGTCGCCCCAACTCTGAGCAACTGCTATTAATGACTCTGCCACTGTCAAACTTAACCACGACCGCACCTGGAAGCGATTCACCAGTGACGCCACCAAGGACAGTATAACACTTCTTGAAAGCGTTCTGCTTATACCAAACATCACTATTCCATGACTAAATTAAACAGTCAGTTTGTTCTACCCCAAAGTTCAGCTTAATTGCAATTACTCATTGCTATTACGAAGTGCCCGATCAAGATTAACGCCAGAGCTGGTAGGGTGGCTTATGTCTCCCTTAAAACATACCAGAATATTTAGCGTCAAACATTAAGCTGGCACTGCACGCGAAAATAAAACCGAGCTAAAAACCGGTCACTGCGGTCTGTGTGTACAAATATCGACCACAGATGTAATATATCAAAAAGCTTATAATATGCACAACGACTAAAACCCAAAATCCTTTCAACGCCATTCAGCCCACTTAACATGACGGGCAACATCACGAGTAGCACATAACTTGACAAGATCAAACGAGCATCACCACAAAGAGACCAAACAGAGTAACTTAGTTAAATCGAACAATGCCCAACAAGAATGTTGTCGGGCACCTTACACATGGGTCATAGCTAACACAAACAAAACCACTCGGCAAACGGCGAACGAAACACGGCCATGTTCTGGAGTTCTGGCTCTGGCAGTGTGATTCCGCTGTCTCCGCTGTCTTCGCACCCTGCCTGAGTACAATGGAAGCAGGGGTAACGTCTGGTGGGTTGGGGGTGGGGGTGGGCGGCGAGGCTGGCCGGGAGGGACACCCCACCTCCGCGACCGGCCGGCCTCCCCGCCGGCACACCGGTCAGCCGACACGGCCCGTGCCGCCGCCGGCACCGCTCTCCAGTCCACCCTACCTCCTGTTTTCGCTGCGCCTCCAGCTGCTCCTGCCGCTTGCGCTCCAGCTCCTCCAGCATCTGTTTCTCCATGCCCTGTTTGACCTGCTCCACGCGCTTGAGCACCTCGGCCTCGATCTCTGCGCGGCGCCGCTCCAGCTCGTCCTGGACGCGTTTCTCGATCAGCTGCTCGATGCGCCGCTCGGCCTCCTCCTCCACCTGGCGTTGCTCCTGCTCCTTCTGACGCCTGCAGCAGGGACAGTGGCGCGGGACAGGAGTTACAACGGGCAAGGATCAGTCGTCACTCAAAGGCACGTCCAGTAACATGGAGTTACAAGCACCTACAATTAGTGTAGGAGTCACCAGGAACAAGTTCGAAACGACACAATTGCAAGAATGCCACAAGACGTACCAGGGGCCCCGAGGCCCGAGGAGTCGTCAACGAGATCGACAGTTATTTTCGGGAGTCGCGCGGCAGTTCCTCGTCAGACAGGAGAACAGTGAAGTCTGAGGAAGTAGCAACAGTCAGCTGCGGACAGTCTTGGTCTGGTTTCGTTCCTGGCCGACACTGACCTGATGCGTTCCAGCTCCGCCAGTCGGTCCACCTCCTCCAACTTCTCCCGGCGGCGGGCCCGTCCAAACTCATCCAGCGTGCCGACATCCGAGCTGCTGCTGCTGGACGACCACGAGCGCCGTCTGCCGGCCACACACAGAGCTACAGTCAGCACCCGGCAGCTACCGTCAGCGACGGCAGCACAGCTAGTTGGAAACTATCGCCATGGTAACTGAGAGCACGAGGACGGTAACTGCGTGTTTACCACGGGTATTCGTTCAGAACATGTTCCACTGCATGCACAGCCAGCTGACGCGTGTCGCCTGTGTGCCCCTCACCTGACTTTGCTGTTCCTCTCCTTGGTGCGGGAGTTTCTGTCCCGGTCCCGGTCCCGGCGGTGGCGGTCCCGCGAGCGGGAACGTTTCCGCGCGTGTTTCTTATGCGCGTGCCGCTTCGGAGACCTGCTTCTGGAGCGTCCCATTGCGGCGTCAGCTCCGCATACCACTCCGGACCGCGTCACTGCAGTCACTGCGTCACTGCTGTCTCTTGTCGGCTGTCGCTGTTGTCACTGCTGCCTGAAATGATATACCTACTGACTTGTGATACAGACACAGGCCAGCAGCAAACATGCTGACATTCATCATAATGATGATGATTAGTGCTTTAGGGCGCCTCAACTACTTGGTCATATGGCACCCATAACAATCAAATAAACGCACAGCCAGGACACAAAGCAGTTAGGTGGCAAACGAACAACTGCAAACGTAGGCCTTGGAAAACATCAGAAAAGCGAAAAAGGAACATCACGGCACTGGCAAACAAATAGTAAGAAACAGTGTAAATAAGAGCTCGAAAGGCGTCCGTGACGCAAAGGGAACTTGCGCTGGGAAGGTGCGGTAGAAACATTCGAAAACATCAAAATTGGGTAATCAGGGTAGAAACATTCGAAAACATCAAAATTGGGTAATCAGAAACAAGAAGCTGGCAAACAATCCCAGACACAGAAACTATGTGAGATGGGAAATCGAGCCAGGTGGGCAAATATTGAAACACAGTGATGTTAGGAACATACTCAAAAGGCTTACAACTCTATTAAGTTAGTAGGTCCATTAAACTCTGTCCAGTCAGCAGGTCCACTGAACTCTGTCCAGTCAGCAGGTCCAGTGAACTCTGTCTAGTCAGCAGGTCCAGTGAACTCTGTCCAGTCAGCAGGTCCAGTGATCAGTCAGTAGGTCTAGTAGGGTGGTCGTTATTTTCGAAGTTGGTAATTTTCTTGCTCCCAACCCGGGGATTGGTAAGGTTACTGAAGAAAACTCCCCGGGTATTTTTTTCTCTCAAATCGGTTAATATTTACCCGATGCGCAATGACCTTGAAGTTTTACTATATAGCCCGAGGTCACCGCGTCTTCACCGTGCAGGGTTCACAGCTGCCGGCCAGTGGATAAGTCCTCGGCCTGATCAACTACAGGCTTGACGTCGAGAAGTGATATACGTGATGCATACGTGATGGTGCACTCGTGGTCGCGGACATCGTGGTCGACTTCTGGGGTAAGGCCCGAATCCCGATGAAGCGCCAGGATCACGTCCTCATGGAGATTGGGAATCTCCACAAGGAGTATGCTCTCATCCGGAAGAGCCGGCATCGTTCGACCTCCTCTCAGGCTGACCGAGAGGACAAGTTCCGGTAGAACCTCAAGAACCTGTTCGACATCGCCCGCTACGACGCCCTGAACTTCATCACCAATGAGGAAGACAAAACCTTCCTCCTGGCCCAGCGCGAGCCGGGTCGGCGGGGCAAGATGGGAGCCGTCGTCAGGGCGCTCGCCGCGACGGAAGCCCGCGTCGCTCGGCGCCGACAAGAGGAGGTGCAGCGCCTGGAGCGAACGCAAGGAGCCTCCACCTCGAGCGCGGTCGTGTAGTTGGGATCCTACTCCAGGAGCAGCAGCAGCTGCTGGAGTTGGGATCCTCCTCCGTGTCCGCCGCCGAAGATCCCGAGCAAGCAAGCCCGCCAAAACGTGCGAAGAGAAGCCGGACACAAGTCATTACGCCAGAGCTGGCGGCGTCGCGCGACCGGACGAAGCTCAGCGACCGAGCAGCCCTGTACGTCCTTACGTAGACTGCCAAGTCGCTGGGTCACGGCGTCGAGGAGCTGAATATCAACCCCTCCTCCATCCGCGACCACCGGCGCCGTCACCGTTCTGGCGGGTCAGCGACCTCAAGGAGGAGCTGCAGACGGGCAAGAGCGTTATCGTTCACTAGGACGGCACGCTCATCTCACCTCAGCAGCAAGGAGCATGTCGACCGGCTCCCCGTGCTCGTCTATGACAATGGCGCAGTCGAAATACTCGGCGTTCCCACAAGCTCCCCAGCGGCACGGGCCGCGACATGGCTCGTGCGGTCGTGTCTGCGCTCGAGGAGTGGGGGCTGGCCGGCCGAGTGGGTGGCATGACCTTTGACCCAACGGCCTCTAACAACGGGCGAAACAACGTCCTGATTGAGCAGCAGCTGGAGAAGGATCTCTTGCACTTCGCCTGCCGCCACCATATGCTCGAGCTCCTCCACCATGCCGTTTCACGGCCTTCATGGGGTCGACGTCGGCGCCTGACGTGGGCCTCTTCAAGAGGTTCCAAGAGCAGTGGGAGTTCTTCGACCGCACCCAGTACGGGACGGGTGTCGCCTATCCCGATGTTGCCCCCTGCTAAACAACATCGACGAGGGGTGGCTGCAGAAGGCAGTGATCGAGTGAACGGATCTGCGCGACGACTACCGAGAGCCGCTGGAGCTGGTGTTCATCTTCATCGGCGGCGTACCTCCGCGAGGTGTCAAGTTCAGGGCTCCCGGTGCCATACACCACGCCCGCTGGATGTCAAAGGCGATATACTCGCTCAAGGTGTGGATGTTCCGGGACCAGTTCAAGCTGACGGTGAAGGAGGAGCGCGGCCTGCGCAGCGTCGCCGTGTTCATCTTCCGCGTCTACGCCAAGGCCTGGACGGAGGCATCGCTCGCCGCCTCGGCCCCGCGCGGGGACCTGGAGCTGCTCCAGACGCTCGACGCCTATCACGAGGTCGACGACGTTGTTGCCAAGGCAGCCCTCAATAAGCTGAAGGGTCACCTCTGGTACTTATCCGAAGAGCTGGTGGCCCTAGCGCTGTTAGACGTTGGTGCCGCTGGTGACGAAGTGGAAGATCCTCGCCGCCATTCGCGAGAAGGACGGGTAAGAGGACGCGCCAGCCAAGTGCCCCACCCTGCCGGCCAGCGCGGTCGCCGGGCGTGGTCTCGAGGACTTCGCCTCCCAGAACACGCGGCTGTTCTTCAAGAAGCTCCAGCTGGACGCCGAGTTCCTGGAGACCGACCCGGAGACGTGACCGGAGCGCGCCGACTTCGCCGCAGCGTCAAGGGGGAGGAGCAGTTCCAGTTCTTCCTCCAGGTGGTCGCGGACCACCGGAGGACCTTCCCAGACAGCCGAAAGCGGACCCTCGCCACGCCGCGGCGCTAACTGGGCGACGAGGTGCCAGCGCGGCGGCCACCGAGCCAACCGGGATAGCAGACACTGAGAAGAGGTGGTGCCGTGAGGAAGGGAGGTGATATCAATATGGAGACGTGGTTGATAGGGGAAGCGTGCCCGTCTGGAGTTTCAAGTGTCAGGAAGGGGTCCTGATTGATGGTGTGATGTGGCTGCGAGACACCGATATGACGGAAGTAGAGAATTGAGTCACACTATCAGAGAGTGACTAATTAATGAGCCGAATGCGGCGTGAAGCGGTAAAACGGAAGTGCGTGATTATGCAGTATTCTGTGGCTGCAAGTGCAGAATGGATCAGTAAAGGGACTGGCTTATTCCGATGAAGCGCGTAGCATTTCGGTAACAAAACAATCGTCGAAACGGCTGTAAAATCTCTGGTGATGTTGCCTGTTTGTTTGTAAATACATGTGTAATCCAGGGGTGTTGATTATTTGTGAAATTGGTTGGTTGGTTGGTTGGGGGGGGGGGGGGGGTCTGATCGTGGCGAGCGGGGAATGGGAGCCGTATTTTTGGCCCATACTATGAGACAAACCTCATCGACCGGGGGGGGGGGGGGGGGGGGGGGGGTTGCCAGCCCTACTTTTACTGTGTGTGTGTGTGTGTGTGTGTGTGTGTGTGTGTGTGTGTGTGTGTGTGTGTGTGTGTGTGTGTGTGTGTGTGTGTGTGTGTGTGTGTGTGTGTGTGTGTGTGTGTGTGTGTGTGTGTGTGTGTGTGTGTGTGTGTGTGTGTGTGTGTGTGTGTGTGTGTGTGTGTGTGTGTGTGTGTGTGTGTGTGTGTGTGTGTGTGTGTGTGTGTGTGTGTGTGTGTGTGTGTGTGTGTGTGTGTGTGTGTGTGTGTGTGTGTGTGTGTGTGTGTGTGTGTGTGTGTGTGTGTGTGTGTGTGTGTGTGTGTGTGTGTGTGTGTGTGTGTGTGTGTGTGTGTGTGTGTGTGTGTGTGTGTGTGTGTGTGTGTGTGTGTGTGTGTGTGTGTGTGTGTGTGTGTGTGTGTGTGTGTGTGTGTGTGTGTGTGTGTGTGTGTGTGTGTGTGTGTGTGTGTGTGTGTGTGTGTGTGTGTGTGTGTGTGTGTGTGTGTGTGTGTGTGTGTGTGTGTGTGTGTGTGTGTGTGTGTGTGTGTGTGTGTGTGTGTGTGTGTGTGTGTGTGTGTGTGTGTGTGTGTGTGTGTGTGTGTGTGTGTGTGTGTGTGTGTGTGTGTGTGTGTGTGTGTGTGTGTGTGTGTGTGTGTGTGTGTGTGTGTGTGTGTGTGTGTGTGTGTGTGTGTGTGTGTGTGTGTGTGTGTGTGTGTGTGTGTGTGTGTGTGTGTGTGTGTGTGTGTGTGTGTGTGTGTGTGTGTGTGTGTGTGTGTGTGTGTGTGTGTGTGTGTGTGTGTGTGTGTGTGTGTGTGTGTGTGTGTGTGTGTGTGTGTGTGTGTGTGTGTGTGTGTGTGTGTGTGTGTGTGTGTGTGTGTGTGTGTGTGTGTGTGTGTGTGTGTGTGTGTGTGTGTGTGTGTGTGTGTGTGTGTGTGTGTGTGTGTGTGTGTGTGTGTGTGTGTGTGTGTGTGTGTGTGTGTGTGTGTGTGTGTGTGTGTGTGTGTGTGTGTGTGTGTGTGTGTGTGTGTGTGTGTGTGTGTGTGTGTGTGTGTGTGTGTGTGTGTGTGTGTGTGTGTGTGTGTGTGTGTGTGTGTGTGTGTGTGTGTGTGTGTGTGTGTGTGTGTGTGTGTGTGTGTGTGTGTGTGTGTGTGTGTGTGTGTGTGTGTGTGTGTGTGTGTGTGTGTGTGTGTGTGTGTGTGTGTGTGTGTGTGTGTGTGTGTGTGTGTGTGTGTGTGTGTGTGTGTGTGTGTGTGTGTGTGTGTGTGTGTGTGTGTGTGTGTGTGTGTGTGTGTGTGTGTGTGTGTGTGTGTGTGTGTGTGTGTGTGTGTGTGTGTGTGTGTGTGTGTGTGTGTGTGTGTGTGTGTGTGTGTGTGTGTGTGTGTGTGTGTGTGTGTGTGTGTGTGTGTGTGTGTGTGTGTGTGTGTGTGTGTGTGTGTGTGTGTGTGTGTGTGTGTGTGTGTGTGTGTGTGTGTGTGTGTGTGTGTGTGTGTGTGTGTGTGTGTGTGTGTGTGTGTGTGTGTGTGTGTGTGTGTGTGTGTGTGTGTGTGTGTGTGTGTGTGTGTGTGTGTGTGTGTGTGTGTGTGTGTGTGTGTGTGTGTGTGTGTGTGTGTGTGTGTGTGTGTGTGTGTGTGTGTGTGTGTGTGTGTGTGTGTGTGTGTGTGTGTGTGTGTGTGTGTGTGTGTGTGTGTGTGTGTGTGTGTGTGTGTGTGTGTGTGTGTGTGTGTGTGTGTGTGTGTGTGTGTGTGTGTGTGTGTGTGTGTGTGTGTGTGTGTGTGTGTGTGTGTGTGTGTGTGTGTGTGTGTGTGTGTGTGTGTGTGTGTGTGTGTGTGTGTGTGTGTGTGTGTGTGTGTGTGTGTGTGTGTGTGTGTGTGTGTGTGTGTGTGTGTGTGTGTGTGTGTGTGTGTGTGTGTGTGTGTGTGTGTGTGTGTGTGTGTGTGTGTGTGTGTGTGTGTGTGTGTGTGTGTGTGTGTGTGTGTGTGTGTGTGTGTGTGTGTGTGTGTGTGTGTGTGTGTGTGTGTGTGTGTGTGTGTGTGTGTGTGTGTGTGTGTGTGTGTGTGTGTGTGTGTGTGTGTGTGTGTGTGTGTGTGTGTGTGTGTGTGTGTGTGTGTGTGTGTGTGTGTGTGTGTGTGTGTGTGTGTGTGTGTGTGTGTGTGTGTGTGTGTGTGTGTGTGTGTGTGTGTGTGTGTGTGTGTGTGTGTGTGTGTGTGTGTGTGTGTGTGTGTGTGTGTGTGTGTGTGTGTGTGTGTGTGTGTGTGTGTGTGTGTGTGTGTGTGTGTGTGTGTGTGTGTGTGTGTGTGTGTGTGTGTGTGTGTGTGTGTGTGTGTGTGTGTGTGTGTGTGTGTGTGTGTGTGTGTGTGTGTGTGTGTGTGTGTGTGTGTGTGTGTGTGTGTGTGTGTGTGTGTGTGTGTGTGTGTGTGTGTGTGTGTGTGTGTGTGTGTGTGTGTGTGTGTGTGTGTGTGTGTGTGTGTGTGTGTGTGTGTGTGTGTGTGTGTGTGTGTGTGTGTGTGTGTGTGTGTGTGTGTGTGTGTGTGTGTGTGTGTGTGTGTGTGTGTGTGTGTGTGTGTGTGTGTGTGTGTGTGTGTGTGTGTGTGTGTGTGTGTGTGTGTGTGTGTGTGTGTGTGTGTGTGTGTGTGTGTGTGTGTGTGTGTGTGTGTGTGTGTGTGTGTGTGTGTGTGTGTGTGTGTGTGTGTGTGTGTGTGTGTGTGTGTGTGTGTGTGTGTGTGTGTGTGTGTGTGTGTGTGTGTGTGTGTGTGTGTGTGTGTGTGTGTGTGTGTGTGTGTGTGTGTGTGTGTGTGTGTGTGTGTGTGTGTGTGTGTGTGTGTGTGTGTGTGTGTGTGTGTGTGTGTGTGTGTGTGTGTGTGTGTGTGTGTGTGTGTGTGTGTGTGTGTGTGTGTGTGTGTGTGTGTGTGTGTGTGTGTGTGTGTGTGTGTGTGTGTGTGTGTGTGTGTGTGTGTGTGTGTGTGTGTGTGTGTGTGTGTGTGTGTGTGTGTGTGTGTGTGTGTGTGTGTGTGTGTGTGTGTGTGTGTGTGTGTGTGTGTGTGTGTGTGTGTGTGTGTGTGTGTGTGTGTGTGTGTGTGTGTGTGTGTGTGTGTGTGTGTGTGTGTGTGTGTGTGTGTGTGTGTGTGTGTGTGTGTGTGTGTGTGTGTGTGTGTGTGTGTGTGTGTGTGTGTGTGTGTGTGTGTGTGTGTGTGTGTGTGTGTGTGTGTGTGTGTGTGTGTGTGTGTGTGTGTGTGTGTGTGTGTGTGTGTGTGTGTGTGTGTGTGTGTGTGTGTGTGTGTGTGTGTGTGTGTGTGTGTGTGTGTGTGTGTGTGTGTGTGTGTGTGTGTGTGTGTGTGTGTGTGTGTGTGTGTGTGTGTGTGTGTGTGTGTGTGTGTGTGTGTGTGTGTGTGTGTGTGTGTGTGTGTGTGTGTGTGTGTGTGTGTGTGTGTGTGTGTGTGTGTGTGTGTGTGTGTGTGTGTGTGTGTGTGTGTGTGTGTGTGTGTGTGTGTGTGTGTGTGTGTGTGTGTGTGTGTGTGTGTGTGTGTGTGTGTGTGTGTGTGTGTGTGTGTGTGTGTGTGTGTGTGTGTGTGTGTGTGTGTGTGTGTGTGTGTGTGTGTGTGTGTGTGTGTGTGTGTGTGTGTGTGTGTGTGTGTGTGTGTGTGTGTGTGTGTGTGTGTGTGTGTGTGTGTGTGTGTGTGTGTGTGTGTGTGTGTGTGTGTGTGTGTGTGTGTGTGTGTGTGTGTGTGTGTGTGTGTGTGTGTGTGTGTGTGTGTGTGTGTGTGTGTGTGTGTGTGTGTGTGTGTGTGTGTATATATGTGTATTACTGCATTACGGACAAGATGGATCATGGGGGGGGGGGGGAGGTTCAGTTAGCAGACCCAGTGAACTCTGTTCAGTCAGTAGGTCTAGTGAACTCTGTTCAGTTAGCAGGCCTTGTGAACTCTGTTCAGTCAGCAGGTCCAGTGAACTCTGTCCAGTCAGTAGGTCTAGTGAACCCTGTCCAGTTAGCAGACACAGCTAACTCTGTTCAGTCAGCAGGTCTAGTAAACTCTGTTCAGTTAGCAGACCCAGTGAACTCTGTTCAGTCAGTAGGTCTAGTGAACTCTGTTCAGTTAGCAGACCCAGTGAACTCTGTTCAGTCAGTAGGTCTAGTGAACTCTGTTCAGTTAGCAGGCCTTGTGAACTCTGTTCAGTCAGCAGGTCCAGTGAACTCTGTCCTGTCAGCAGGTCCAGTGAACTCTGTTCAGTCAGCAGGTCTAGTGAACTCTGTCCTGTCAGCAGGTCCAGTGAACTCTGTCCTGTCAGCAGTTCCAGTGAACTCTGTCCAGTCAGTAGGTCTAGTGAACCCTGTCCAGTTAGCAGACCCAGTGAACTCTGTTCAGTCAGCAGGTCTAGTGAACTCTGTTCAGTTAGCAGACCCAGTGAACTCTGTTCAGTCAGTAGGTCTAGTGAACTCTGTTCAGTTAGCAGGCCTTGTGAACTCTGTTCAGTCAGCAGGTCCAGTGAACTCTGTCCAGTCAGTAGGTCTAGTGAACTCTGTCCAGGCAGCAGGTCCAGCGAACTCTGTTCAGTTAGTAGACCCAGTGAACTCTGTTCAGTCAGTAGGTCTAGTGAACTCTGTTCAGTTAGCAGACCCAGTGAACTCTGTTCAGTCAGTAGGTCTAGTGAACTCTGTTCAGTTAGCAGGCCTTGTGAACTCTGTTCAGTCAGCAGGTCCAGTGAACTCTGTCCTGTCAGCAGGTCCAGTGAACTCTGTTCAGTCAGCAGGTCTAGTGAACTCTGTCCTGTCAGCAGGTCCAGTGAACTCTGTCCTGTCAGCAGTTCCAGTGAACTCTGTCCAGTCAGTAGGTCTAGTGAACCCTGTCCAGTTAGCAGACCCAGTGAACTCTGTTCAGTCAGCAGGTCTAGTGAACTCTGTTCAGTTAGCAGACCCAGTGAACTCTGTTCAGTCAGTAGGTCTAGTGAACTCTGTTCAGTTAGCAGGCCTTGTGAACTCTGTTCAGTCAGCAGGTCCAGTGAACTCTGTCCAGTCAGTAGGTCTAGTGAACTCTGTCCTGGCAGCAGGTCCAGCGAACTCTGTTCAGTCCAGTCTTGGAATTTTGGTCACTTTCTGAACTTTTTTGGTGCATTTTCTTTGCTCTCTTCATTGTTTTTCTGGAAATTTGCTGTTTTCACCGGATTTTACCAACATTGCAGTTCAAATATAATTCCATTTTCTTTACAAGGATTTAATATCTATTCCAAATAAGGAATTTGTACTTTCCAGGTAAAGAAAATTGTCAATTAAAAAAAAAACAAAAAAAAAACAACAATACAAATGTACTCTACACCTGTGGATGATATCAGCCTCATAGGACTCTCTAGGACCAGACCATGAAACAACAAATCCAACACTGGTCCAGTCAGTAGGTCCAAAGAACTCTGTCCAGTGAGCAGGTCTAGAGAACTCTGTCCAGTGAGCAGGTCTAGTGAACTATGTTCTGTCAGCAGGTCTAGTGAACTCTGTCCAGTGAGCAGGTCTAGTGAACTCTGTCCAGTCAGTAGGTCCAAAGAACTCTGTCCAGTGAGGAGGTCTAGAGAACTCTGTCCAGTGAGCAGGTCTAGTGAACTCTGTTCCATCAGCAGGTCTAGTGAACTCTGTCTAGTCAGCAGGTCCAGTGAACTCTGTTCTGTCAGCGGGTCTAGTGAACTCTGTCTAGTCAGCAGGTCCAGTGAACTCTGTCCAGTCAGTAGGTCTAGTGAACTCTGTCCAGTCAGCAGGTCTAGTGAACTCTGTCCAGTCAGCAGGTCTAGTGAACTCTGTCCAGTCAGCAGGTCCAGTGAACTTTGTCCAGTCAGTAGGTCCAGTGAACTCTGTTCAGTCAGCAGGTCCAGTGAATTATGTCCTGTCAGCAGGGCCAGTGAACACTGTCCTGTCCAGTGTTGGATTTTTCATTTCATGACCTGGTCCAGGAGAGTAAAAATCCATAGGTGGAGAGTAAAATTGTATTGTCAGTTCAGATTTTCATTGCTTTAATTATTTTACTTGGAAAGTAAAAAAATCCTTATTTGTAATAGCTATTAAATCCTTGTGAAGAAAATTGAATTATATTTTAACTACAATGTCGGTAAGATCAGGCGAAAAGAGAGCAAATTTCCTGAACAAATATGAAGAGAGCAAAATTATTTGGACCCAAAAAGTCCAGAAAATGGACCAAACGCCAAGGCTGGTCCTGTCAGCAGGTCCAGTGAACTCTGTCTGCCCAGTCAGCAGGTCCACTGAACTCTGTCCAGTCAGCAGGTCCAGTGAACTCTGTTCAGTCAGCAGGTCCTAGTGAACTCTGTCCAGTCAGCAGGTCTAGTGAACTCTGTGTAGTCAGCAGGTCCACAAAGGGGAAAATGGAAAGGAAAAGGAAACAAAAAGGAAAATGCTTTGGATATGAGAAAAACACCAGTTTGTGTGGAATTTTCATGGAACTATTGCAATGAAACATCCAGACATGTCCAACTCAATCGAAATTGGTAGGAAACCAAATTAACGAATGTGGAAATCAGCAATAGCAGATTTGTACAAATACCACACTTCTCACGCTATTGGTGGTGTCAGGTGTGGACAGTAATCACTTGCTAGAGCTTGATACACTGCTAAGAGAATACAATGTCTGGTAGTTTGAGATGTGTCCAGTGATTTTATCTTTATCCTATCACAACCCTATTACAATGCTATCACAATCACAATTTGAATCACCTTCACACAAGGAGGGTGAAACACTCATGCCCTCACAGCATATGGATATTAAAGAGAATCATGAGAGGTAAAAGTATGAGATACAAATAGCGCTACTTGAATTTACCATACAATCATGCCCTTATCTGATAATCATTCTCTGCGCCTGTTGATATTATATTTGCGCCACGATTGCAAATGCAATCAGTATAAAGCCGACCCGATTGCCAATACGATACTCACTTGTCCTCAAAATTTCAATACATGCAAGAAGTTCAGTCTTAAGCAACGACTTTTAATACGAATTACTTGAATTGGTCAAGCTCAATACGTTCACAACTCCCAATTTCTAACAATATTTACGAGGACATTGGGGAGACGCGATCAAGACACGGCCCTGCCTCCTATGAATAAAAGTGAAAAAGTAAGCGACTTTCATATAAAGGAAAATGGAAAGTATATATGAAGCAAACTTAGCATATACAATAATTGAAAGAGATGTGATTTTTAGCTTAATTTCGGAAATCTCTTTGAAATAAAAGTAGCAGATGGAAAAACCATTCGCAAATGATAATAGCTTTTAAATCTATGAACTAAAATTAGATGTCAAAGCAAAGGATTTGGAAGCGAAAGCACTATTCAAATACTACGCATATGCGGCATTTACTTGAAAGCGTGAGCGGAAGGTACACACAGTACTGCTGCATGATACACACGTGCAAGGCCGTATCGTATGGTATAATAGTGTATAGTGCCCTGGGTATAATACGTGTAAGAGGCACATGTGAAGCGGCGGCTTCACGAATGTAAAACGATTATAGATACATTTGTACTGCAAATGCGGGATTTATTTTAGCTAAGGTCATCAAATTTGTTATTTTACATTGTATTAATTCCGTTCTTCCATTTCCATTAATGGTGTCTACTTACAGTGATAGACGTGAGCTGCTATTTGCTCCCCAAATTCATATTGATATGGTACCTATTTGTTGTTGGGGCTGTTCCATCGCCCTCAACTGGATTAGGTTGAGGCTTCATTTTCTCCAGTTGTTCCCGCACCCTCAACTAAAATTGGTTGAGCCTCCACCAACCTCAGCCGGTTGAGCAATATCTCAACTGCTCAGCGAACAGTTGATTCTGGTGGAGGAAAGTTAGCATTAAGTTCTGGTGCACTGTCACACATTAGTGGTGTGCAGTCCATGCTGTTTACATTGGAAATATCTGCTGTCTGTTCCCATGCTCTGCTCCACTGTGCTTCAACCAGCGGGATGAAAACCTCTTCCAGTTGAGGGCGCTGGAACAGCCCCCTGGATGATCTGGTGCGAAAAATGAGTAAATTTTAACCTTAACAGATTTCTCAATCAGCCCTGAAGAAGCTGCAAGGCGAAGTATGGGTTAGTGTTGTATTTAATCTTGTATTCATAATTTTTGTATTACCATAACATGAGCAAAGGCTATACTTTCCATCTTCTTTTTATCTGCACAATGCTCATCACAGTCATCGCCCATCCATCATATATCTCAAGCATAGGCATACCCAAGGGGGGGGGGGGGGATGGAGCAATCCCCCCTTTGAAGGTCCATATGTGCCGCTTTGGTCGAAACAATTACATATTTTTGTTATTTTTTGTTAGGATTTAAAAAAAAAAAAATGCCCCTCTAAAAATATAGTGGGCCAAATTAGGTGAGTTTTTTTTTGGTGGGGGTACCTTATGCCCCCTGATAAAAAATTGCCCCCTCCTGGAGTGTATCCTGGGTACACCATTGATCTCAAGATTTCTCAATCAATTTAAGATGGTTGAGCACAGATTCCAGAATGCTGCAAAGAGTCAATAAATATTATATCAATTTTAAACAAGCATGTCAGATTTTGGTGATGTTCTCGATCAGCATTTGATACTTGATAAGTTATTGTGATTTGAAACATTATAAACAGTATAAAGTGATAGCATAATTCACTCAGAATTTATTTGAAATTTTGTAAAGAGATAGTGATTCATTTATCCCTTCAGATCATGAATAATTGAAGTTTGAAGGTGAAATTGTCTGTTTTTTTTCTTCTCAAGTTCAGACCAAAAGTAGTTTACCCTACTTTCCCTTTATATAATCACATTGTTTGACACCTGTGTGTGCTTGTCTCCAGGCTAGGCTGTATGCAGCAGTACCGTCAGCTGCTCACCGCACTCTGGTGTGTGCCTCTCTCCGTTCCCGGACCGGGCCGGCGCTCTGTCTGCCTGCACACCGCCGCCATGGCCAAGTCCAAGTACGAGTATGTGCGTCACTTTGAGCTGGACGACCGCTGCCTGCCCAACAGCTGGATCGTAGTGCGCATCGACGGCAAGGGCTTCCACAGGTTCACCACGGAGCACGGCTTTGCCAAGCCGAACGACGCGCCGGCGCTGTCGCTGATGACGCGCGCCGCGCAGGACGTGGTGAATCTGTTCCGGCCCGACCTGGTGCTGGCCTACGGTCAGAGCGACGAATACAGCTTCGTGTTTCGCCGGCAGACGACCGTGTACAGCCGGCGCGCCTCCAAACTGATATCTCAGGTCAGTGTACCGCCGGCGCGCCTCCAAACTGATGGCACAGGTCAGTGTACCGCTGGCGCGCCTCCAAACTGATGTCCCAGGTCAGTGTACTGCCGGTGCGCCTCCAAACTGATGACACAGGTCATTGTACCGCCGGCGCGCCTCCAAACTCCCAGGTCAGTGTACCCCGTCCGCGCTCCACGAGCCGTATCCGCAATGGAGTGTTGTGGGAATCTGGCGGGAAGAAACGTGGAGCTTTTTTTAGCAGGCGTTTTTGTTCCGTCATTTTCTATCGCACTTTTTTACACCGTGCTACTGCGTATTAGTTGTTCGATTTGTGTGTTATACCTAATTAGGATATGAGAGCAAGCAAGAGAAGCGTGAATCGTGATACTATCTGTGCTCGAAGCCTGTTGTGTTTGGCTGTAGGTTTCTTATAACTGGTGTGTATGCCTGGTGCTGAGTCTGACTCGCCTCCCCCTGCAGGTGGTGAGTCAATTCTCGTCCAGCTATGTGTTCCACTGGCCGTCCGTCATGGGCTCGCGCCAGCTGCTGAAGCCGCCGACGTTCGACGGGCGCGTTGTGCTCTATCCGACCGACAAGAACCTGCGGGACTACCTCAGCTGGCGGCAGGCCGACTGCCACATCAACAACCTCTACAACACCGCCTTCTGGGCGCTGATCAACCAAGGTGGCGTCACCAATGCACAGGTACGGCCGGCAATGTATATCTGTCTGCTATGTAGAACTGGGATATTGTTAGTACTTGCATTAGTTTGGAAATAGTATGTATGGTTTATAACAGTTTTGGGTTGTGTTATGTGTTTTATGTGTTTAATTTGTTTTTGTCCGATCCCTGGAATGAATCTTAGAACCCACTAAGCGAAGTTTGTTGAGTGGGCGTAAACGCTTGCACTCGGTAGTCGGTCGTGTTCTTCCAGTTCGCTGGTATAATTTAGTGGCGGTAAGTTTCACGTGCTCTTAGGTGTGCTTGTTCCCTGACGTTATCTAACCCATTTGTGGCCACTGTCACATATTGCGGTCATCTCAATCCCGAGCGACTATGTCCGATCTGGCCAGGCTGAGCGAGTTTCTGGGCTGAGATGTTCTGTCCGCTCAGCTGTCTTGTCGGAACGACTCGGCATAACCCGTCTGTTTTGTCTCAGGCGGAGGAACGACTGCGGCACACGCTCGCAGCCGATAAGAATGATATTCTCTTCTCTGAATTCGGCATTAACTACAACGACGAGCCAGCCTTGTACCGAAAAGGCACTGTGATCGTGCGGTCGCTACAGTCATCTAGCGACCAAAACTCGAAACTGTCGTCAGATACGACTGCCTCAGATGGCAGCACGGATCCGACTCCGGAAGACGGCGGCAAAGCGATCCAAAAGTCGGTGGGCGTGGTGAAAGTGTTGAACTGTGATATTATTGGTGACCACTTCTGGAGCGAGTACAGCAGTGTTCTCACTGGGAATAATAAAAAGTTAAAGTAGGGAGTGAGGACGTCTGGACATTTTACAAGACGTTTTTAGGGCGTATCAATGCATTAGAGATGCGGGTACTATCCCTTGCAACGTATCAATTCGGCAACGTTCAAGTATTGTCAAATGTGTGAAGCTGTTTGCTATGTATGTATGGCGAATGGCTGATATTTCGTCCGGATATTTCCCGGACAGTTCATTGATTCATAACTGGCAGTTCATACCTGGTTTAAATTGGGTAAAAACTTTAATTATCTGGTTTTCAAAGCAAAGGGGTCGTCACGCTATGTGAAGTGGCTTCGAGCGCCATACTTGCAACGTGCGCATTACATTCATTCATCGGTGAACATTCCTATGGACTTTCCTGCTTTCACATGCAAATAATTTTTTCTCATCGATTCTTTTGTTATTGAATTGCTGATGTCTATTACACTAAAAACAACTCGAGGCAATACACACGTCCAGTGAAACTCAATTCATGACCCCAGTGACTGATCTACGGTTGGGCCAAATGGGCAATTGCCCCCCCCCCCCAACGAAATATCGGTAGGCAAACGTATGTTTTTGCCCCCCCCCCCCCCCCAACCGATCTGGCAGGTTGTGATTTTTGTCCCGGTAAGTCGTGATTGACGCCCCGCTCAACAGTGGAGTCGCCACGGTTTCGGAACTTTTTCGCGGACACGTCATCGAACATGATAGGACGTCTTATCTCTGGTATGGGTGTCTTGTGGTAGTTATATGTACACATGATCTGACCTGGGGCCGGATTCCTATCTATGAAATTCTTACGAAGATTCCCAAGTTTTTTTATCGTAAGAATGTTCTTAAATCGGTATTACCATCTCTCGAGTAAGTGGCCGAAATTCTGCAGTTGACTCGTGACCGAAACTTGTCTTCCCTATAGGAATTAGCTTGCAGCTATTGGCTTTTAGACCCCTTAGAAATATATGAAAGAGATGGAAATTCCCAAATTCGTAACTTGTCGGCAGAGAGTTCAGAGTTTTCGTAAGTAATGAGGTGGTAATCCCAAATGAACTACTTACGAATCAAATCATTCGTAAGTCAGGATGGGAATCCGCCCCCTGGCTACCTGACCTGATAAGATCCGAAAAAAAAATCACGCCATGAATGTAATTGGCACCCAAACATCTGTGCCAAATACGGCAAGATGCGTACTACCGTTGTCCCGCTAACTCCGAAAAACCCCTAGGGGGCGTCCAAACGCCCCACCCCAGCACGCCGCGGGTTAAGAAAGCCATAGGTCTATACAAGCATCACTAAGTGTGCAATTGATGTCAGGTCACGGTCAGGTAAAAGGTCAAAATCGACGTACCTGCATGCGTTTATGGACTAAATTTTTCAGCATAAGCTTTCGATTGCGATCATTATTGCCCAAAAATGCTCTGGAAGGTATAAGTATAATATGTATCCAAAAGTGAGACTGCAAGCGAAAGTCAAGGTCAGGTCACAAAAGGTCAATATGCGCTAAAGATCTACGAGAGTCACACGATGCATGTTTTATGGATTATGGATTACTTTATTTATATCCCATCCTGAATCTTCGTAGAATTCGATAGTGATAGTCATTTTACCACCCGACCTCATGCAAGAGCCGATAAATTATCGAGTACCGATATATTCTTACTAAGTGAAGTTGTCAAGTTCAGATGAAGGTCAGGTCACAAAGATGAAAAACTCCCAATTAATAAAGAAAAGGTATGTTTCTGGACTAATTTTGTCTCAGAAATACAGTGATGATGTTTATTTTTTCGTATCTGACTATTACAAATAAAAATAACGCAATTAAAACAAATCACGTCGCTAGTTAGGTATTCATACTTTGGAGCCATGAGTCAGCCAAAAATGGTGGTACCTATAATTTTGAAACTTTGTTTTGGAATCGTCCATATGTTCTTCTCCAACATATATTCTTTTTTTCCTTTTTTTAATTGAGCATTTCTTTTTTACTTGAATATTATTATATTTCCTTAATTTGTGGGGTAAAAATACAATTGTAAAAATAAATCCGAGATAGATATTTTGTAGCCACTGCAATTTACTAACTTTTGATCTTTCATAATTGTAGTTTGCTCAAAGTTTGGACCTTGCCCAATGTGTTGAAGTTAAGCTGATTTTCTCGTTAAAGTGGCGTGTAATAACGTTACTAAATGTCCCAGATCTCAAAAGTTTTCGACGAAATTTCTTCATTTTCACACAAGCCGTGCAATTGATGTAGCAGGTACACAAGTTTCACGATGATAACGTTATTAGATTTTAAGCAATTACGAATGTTCGTAAAGGAGGGCTAATATTTGCCCGCCAGTCAATGGTATATCAAAATAAGATTTACAGTGGCTCCCTTAAATGTCACATATATGCCCTCTAGTCCTGGCTAGGCGTTGGGCCTCCCAGGGTTGGTGGTCGATATGAGAGAGACATGGCCAGGCAGAAGCGAGCCCCCATGCCGGACTGAGAGGACATTAAGCCGGTAAGAAATGGCCCTCAACGTCTTTGAGAGGACCATCGATTGACCAGCAGAGGACCCTCGGTCGATTCTAGAGGGTATTTTCGGGCCTGATGGGGTTATCATCAGTCTCAATGAGTCTTATTTTGGTCCAATAGGCCCCTGTCAGGCCTCAGAGGGCCCTCGGTGTGTGTGCGTGTGCGTGTGCGTGTGCGTGTGCGTGTGCGTGTGGGTGTGCGTGTGCGTGTGCGTGTGCGTGTGCGTGTGCGTGTGCATGTGTGTGTGTGTGTGTGTGTGTGTGTGTGTGTGTGTGTGTGTGTGTGTGTGTGTGTGTGTGTGTGTGTGTGTGTGTGTGTGTGTGTGTGTGTGTGTGTGTGTGTGTGTGTGTGTGTGTGTGTGTGTGTGTGTGTGTGTGTGTGTGTGTGTGTGTGTGTGTGTGTGTGTGTGTGTGTGTGTGTGTGTGTGTGTGTGTGTGTGTGTGTGTGTGTGTGTGTGTGTGTGTGTGTGTGTGTGTGTGTGTGTGTGTGTGTGTGTGTGTGTGTGTGTGTGTGTGTGTGTGTGTGTGTGTGTGTGTGTGTGTGTGTGTGTGTGTGTGTGTGTGTGTGTGTGTGTGTGTGTGTGTGTGTGTGTGTGTGTGTGTGTGTGTGTGTGTGTGTGTGTGTGTGTGTGTGTGTGTGTGTGTGTGTGTGTGTGTGTGTGTGTGTGTGTGTGTGTGTGTGTGTGTGTGTGTGTGTGTGTGTGTGTGTGTGTGTGTGTGTGTGTGTGTGTGTGTGTGTGTGTGTGTGTGTGTGTGTGTGTGTGTGTGTGTGTGTGTGTGTGTGTGTGTGTGTGTGTGTGTGTGTGTGTGTGTGTGTGTGTGTGTGTGTGTGTGTGTGTGTGTGAGAGAGAGAGAGAGGGATCTAAGAAGGCATTGTTCAGACCTGAGAGGGTCGCTTGGAGTATGCTGGGCTTATGCCGGTCTGAAAGGGCCCTCGGCTGGTCTGAGGAGGCACGTAGCTGGCCTTTTTTTTGGGGGGGGGGGAATTTGAGTTATGAGGCTGGCATTAGAGTTTCGGTATTCCATTTGGCGCTTCAACTTTAAAGGAAATAGTTCACCTTCGGATTTTTCTTCTTCAGAACACGATTGTATTATATTTTTTAATACAGTTTCTTTTTTTCTTTTTAAAAATGGTCCTACATCGCGCCAATTCAGGACAGAAGGTTGTAAATTATTGATTTTATGGTGTGCGTTATTGGTCTGCGCATGCTCCATGGCAGTGCTGGCACTTGCAGACGGTACGGTACATCATATATGCGCCGTATTCCTTCGCCAAAAAGTCAAATATCTTCGGCTGGAGAGTCTTTTCAGCCAAGAAAAGTTCCAGATAAGGATTTCTCAACACGGGCTACAAAACTGCTATTTCAGTTCAAAACCCATTTTGAAGGTGAACTATTTCCTTTAAAGGAAAAGATGCACCTTCTGCGAAAGATGCACCTTCATAAATAGTCCTTTAAAGGAAATAGTTCACCTTCAAAATGGGTTTTGAACTGAAATAGCAGTTTTGTAGCCCGTGTTGAGAAATCCTTATCTGGAACTTTTCTTGGCTGAAAAGACTCTCCAGCCGAAGATATTTGACTTTTTGGCGAAGGAATACGGCGCATATATGATGTACCGTACCGTCTGAAAGTGCCAGCACTGCCATGGAGCATGCGCAGACCAATAACGCACACCATAAAATCAATAATTTACAACCTTCTGTCCTGAATTGGCGCGATGTAGGACCATTTTTAAAAAGAAAAAAAGAAACTGTATTAAAAAATATAATAAAATCGTGTTCTGAAGAAAAAAATCCGAAGGTGAACTATTTCCTTTAAAGTTGAAGCGCCAAATGGAAAAAAGTTCACCTTCAACATGGGATTTTTAACTGAAATAGCAGTTTTGTAGCCCGTGTTGAGAAATCCTTATCTGCAACTTTTCTTGGCTGAAAAGACTCCAGCCGAAGATATTTGACTTTTTGGCGAAGGATTGCGGCGCATACATGATATACCGTACCGTCTGAGAGTGCCAGCACTGCATGGAGCATGCGCAGACCAATAACGCACACCATAACATTAATAATTTACGACCTTCTGTCCTGAATTGGCGCGATGTAGGACCATTTTTGAAAAGAAAAAAAGAAACTATTAAACAATATAATAAAATCGTGTTCTGATTTTTTTCCGAAGGTGAACTTATTTCCTATATATATGAAAGCTACACCGTCTGATCATCGTCACCGTTCTCCCCTCTGGAGCCCAGACGGGCCAGAAGGGCTCACCCAAGCTCCAGGGAGATGCATTTGCAGCCCCCTGGCTACATACCTGCATAACAACTATCACCGCAGTCACTTTCCTGTTTGTCATTGGCACTCATTCGAAAACAATTGTCGACCGAAATCACACAAAAGTTTCGGTTCTTTGGACAAGGTGTGCCTGGTCAACGTGTCTGGCAAGCCACCGTATCTAGGTTATTTTATCAAGAAATCGTCAATTTTACAGCACCATTAAATTAATATAATAATTCCTACCATAATTGTTTTCGAAGCCTACCAGATACATACATAATTGTGAGATACAAAATTGTGAAAGAAAAATATTTCCCATTGTGCGCTTAAAGGAAATAGTTCACCTTCAACATGGGTTTTGAACTGAAATAGCAGTTTTGTAGCCCGTGCTGAGAAATCCTTATCTGTAACTTTTCTTGGCTGAAAATACTCTCCAGCCGAAGATATTTGACTTTTTGGCGAAGGAATACGGCGCATATATGATGTACCGTACCGTCTGAAAGTGCCAGCACTGCCATGGAGCATGCGCAGACCAATAACGCACACCATAAAATCAATAATTTGCAACCTTCTGTTCTGAATTGGCGCGATGTAGGACCATTTTCAAAAAGAAAAAAAGAAACTGTATTCAAAAATACAATAAAATCGTGTTCTGAAAAAATTCCGAAGGTGAACTATTTCCTTTAAAGGAAATAGTTCACCTTCGGAATTTTTTTCAGAACACGATTTTATTATATTTTTTAATACAGTTTCTTTTTTTTTGTTTAAAAATGGTCCTACATCGCGCCAATTCAGGACAGAAGGTTGTAAATTATGGATTTTATGGTGTGCATTATTGGTCTGCGCATGCTCCATGGCAGTGCTGGCACTTTCAGACGGTACGGTACATCATATATGCGCCGTATTCCTTCGCCAAAAAGTCAAATATCTTCGGCTGGAGAGTCTTTTCAGCCAAGAAAAGTGCCAGATAAGGATTTCTTAACACGGGCTACAAAACTGCTATTTCAGTTCAAAACCCATGTTGAAGGTAACTATTTCCTTTAAAGGGAATAGGTCACCTTGAAAGTTGTCTTCCTGTGTCGAAATTACTTAACGTAGAGAGGTAATTTTTTCACCACAAACCATTTTTAGATCTGCTCTACAAATCTGCTATCTCAGTCCAAAACCCCATGTTAAAGGTGAACTATTCCCTTTAACCCTCGCCCTACGGGCGAGGGGGCTGACAGGCTCCCCTGAGGGTTTTCTTGAATAACTTTTTACACATGCGGTGCATCTGGCTGAAATTTTCAGTAGCTGAGTTTATAACAATTATACGTATGCTGTACACATTTCATTGCAATTGGTTAAACAATTTGGGAGATAGTCATGTTTTGATGACATCATGTTTTTGAAAAAGATAATATGGGAAAAATTGTAGAAAACAGAATTTTGAAGCAAATTGCAAACGCAATTTAGTATAGATACAACATGGAATCCTCTTTAAAATGGAAATCTCGGATTTCCGAAATTTTGGGTTTTTGACCCCTACATTTTTTTTTGGGGAAAAATCACCACTAAATCAAAAATTTAAAGATGTTAGAAAATCCGGAATATATGTGAGAGGATATATATGGTATATAGAGGTGAGAGGATATATATGGTTTGGGTATGGACAATACCCAAACCAAATTTCAAAGCAATATCTCTATTTTTGACTGAGTGATGGCTCCCTAAGTGTAAGAAACTCATGACGTCATTCTTTAATAACTTTTTTTTTTGACAAGATACGAACAAATAATTACCTTTTCTGGTATTTCTGAGACAAAAGTGGTCCAGGAACATGCCTTTTTATTTAAATTTATCAATGTCTAATTTTGAGGTTTCCTGACAGAGCAAAATCGCTGTTCTGGACGTGGACGTTGTCGATCCGAAGTCATTCACTGGCACTGGAAGGTCACCCGTTGACCTCAAACCTAAAAATCGCATACTGTTAGATTCCTCTCATGACAGGCAACATGCTGGTTCTTACCGCATTGCTCTAAGTTGCTTGGTTTGGAAGTTAACAGGGGGGGGGGGGGCTGTCAGCCCCCCCTTCGTAGGGCGAAGGTGAAAACAGCTCCCGTAGGGCGAGGGTTAAACCCTTAAACTTGCACAGACAACACGTACAAGTTTTTGGAGATCTGCCAACTTGTACGGACACTGTGCGTAGTGGTGGCGATGCCTATGCTGCTCAACAATTTTTCGCTGACGTCTTCCCCGTCCCGTCACCCAACACATTTATTTTATTTGACCCCCCCCGCGCTCAACGACTATTCGCGCCTACGACCCGACGCTTCGCCCCCCGCTCAACAACTTTTCGCCGAGGAAACGCGGAGCGAAGTCCCCCCCCCAAACTCGAAACCTAGATCCGCTACTGCATAACCCTAAAACCATTTGGACCGGATCGTCGATAGCCGAACCACTGAACTCGACACAGAACCCGGCCACTGAAGCAGAACTGTCGGCTGCGGTCGCCTGCTGTTCTCTGTCCTTGACGGGTGTAGGTCAGTGTCCGTGTCCGGGGCATCACTGCACGGCAGCCGCGTCGTCACGGGGCGCTGTGCAGCCGCGGCGTCACAGAGCGCTGTGCAGCCGCGGCGTCACGGGGCGCTGTGCAGCTGCGGCGTCACAGAGCGCTGTGCAGCCGCGGCGTCACGGGGCGCTGTGCAGCCGTGGCGTCACAGAGCGCTGTGCAGCCGCGGCGTCACGGGGCGCTGTGCAGCTGCGGCGTCACAGAGCGCTGTGCAGCCGCGGCGTCACGGGGCGCTGTGCAGCTGCGGCGTCACAGAGCGCTGTGCAGCCGCGGCGTCACGGGGCGCTGTGCAGCCGTGGCGTCAAAGAGCGCTGTGCAGCCGCGGCGTCACGGGGCGCTGTGCAGCCGCGGCGTCACGGGGCGCTGTACCGGCTCGGGGGGGGGGGGGGGGGGGGGCCGTACTGCCGGGTCAGGCCGGCCTCGCGGTTGCTGTTTGGTATTCAGGAAAGCGTCGCGCGCTGCTGAACTCGTGTCTCGTGAGTCGTGTCTCGCCAGTTGGCGTAACGGGAGGGCCGGCCGAATCGGTGTCGACGGAGCGGCCGAGTGCGGTCTTCGATCGGTGGCCGGGCGAAAGTCATTTGATCGCCGGAGTGGTCGCCGGATGACTCGGTTGAACGCAGCGTGACAATTCCTCCGTTCTGACGGTTAGCGCTGTCCCGTGTCAGCTCCTCATATAGCCAGTCATCCGGCGCCGAGGAGTGGCGGCCATATTGACGGAAAACCCACCAGGCAGGCTGCATTGTTGTGACTGCCGCACGGCTGTCGGTTTCGCTTCTCAAGGCGACGGCGGCGGCGGCGGCGCTGGATGGCTGACTGACAGCGGGCCTGGGCTGGCTGCTCCCGTCTGCAGAGTAGTAGCATCACATAGCTCGGTAACCGTCCGTTTGCCATGTTTCACCAAGCTAGCTTAGGCTGGTTCGTCTAGCTATAGCTACAATAGAGCTATCACTATAGACATAGCCATTTGTTTATGTCCATGATTTGTTTTCGATTATTTCTGCTTTTATTTCTGTTATTTCTGCTTCTGCTATTAGTTATGTAGTTTACCTAGCAGTCAGGGGTGGAGAATTAGGGGTTTTGGGGGTGCTCAAGCACCCCCTGAGCTCAAAAGTGCACCCCCTCACTGTCAAAAGCACCCCCTCAAATAAAAAGGTCCGTTCAACTAACGACTGCTCAGTCTTACTTCGGCGAAGTAAGACTGAGTGGTGTAAAATTGTGTGTGTGTGTGTCTGTCCGTGTGTAAATAGGCGATAGACGGTTTTGCACGGTCAGGTAGGGACTGGTCAGTTCGCTCGGTCAGTCTTACCGTCCCTCAGCATGTTTGTGGGGCCGGTCGGCCGGCCCGGGGCGCGAATTGCCCGACCCGGCGCCGTAGCCGGCGCTTAACCCGGCAGTCACTGGGGTATATTCTGTAACACGACTCACTGGGGGGGGGGGGGGGGGGGGGGGGGGGGCTTTTTTTTTAAAGCCCCCCTGGTATCTTCAGAACCAATGATCACAGCGGGACGCGCAAGGCGGCATTCGAAAGCGCTTAATGAGATAAGCCTAACACAAACTTTAACAAATCAAATTAAGGTCACATGTCAGGTCACAGTCAAGTCAAACGTCAAAATCGAGGTATTTGAGTTTATGGACAATACTTGCCATCCATGGCCTTCGATTGCGCCTATAATCACCCAAAGTGCTTTCAAAGGTATGATACATATCCAACATGAGCTAAAGTGAGATTGTTGGAAAATATCAAGGTCAAGGTCAGGTCACAAAAGGTCACTACACACAAAATATCTACGAAAGTCATGCAGCACATGTTTTATGGATGCTTTTACGCGTAAAATTTGATAGTGGTAGTCATTTTACCACCTGATTTCATTTACGTGAAGTTAGTGTCAAGTTCAGGTCAAGTTCAGGTCACTGAAGGTCAAAATTTTAAATTGATAAATCGAAATTAAAAAAGCATGTTTCTATATCAGTGTTATCTAAAAAAAAACAGTGCTGGCATTTATTTGTCTGTATCCGGTCAATAAAAGCAAAAAAACGCAATTTCAAAATATGACGTCATGATTTACCCATACTTTATATGCCATGACAGTCAAAAAAGATGATATCATTTTGAAATTTGGTATGTTAGTTGCCCATATGTCGTTATCTGACATGTATTCCGTTTTTTCAATATCTTTGAAAAACTTGATTTTGTGAGCATTTTTTCAAAAAAGTATTTGTTTGGAAATTTTTGGGGTAAAAAAAACAACATTTTAGAAATTTCGAGATAGCTGGTGTGTAGCCCTTGCAATTTTCTACCTTTTAGCGTTTTTTGATGGCATTTTACTTCAAATGCGGCATTTGTACGGCCTGGCAAAGTTTAGCCGATTTTGGTGTCAATCGTGTTTAGTGACGTCACTAAATTCACTATATCTCGAAAAAATTTCTGACGAAATTTTTTCATTTTTTCTCTCAAAAGTTGTAAAAATGATGCCCGGAAAGGTACTGAAAGTTTGGTGTCGATATCTGTATTAGGTATTGAGATATTCCTAATATTCCCAAGGGGGGGGGGGGCTAAAAAAGCCCCCACCCCCAGTGACTCGCGGGTTAAGAATCGCTGTTTTGCTGATAGGGCAATTCGCGCCCCGGGCCGGCGGACAGGGGCAGGCCTCCCGCACCTCCGCGCACAGCTCCTGGCGCCACACCTCTCGCTGCGGCATGTCCGCCCGTCGCCGTTGTGATATCCGACGCCGAGCAGCTACCCGGACCGCTGCCGACCGGACCGTGGCTTCTTCTGCGTTGTGTTGTTTTTATGTGGTTGTTCGAGATACCGAGATACATTTAATAAATAAATGAAAAAGGGGGAAAAAAGTTCACACGGTCAGGTCAGCTTTGACGACTTCGTCATTTCGGTGCCGATATTATGTGACTTGAAGGTGTATATGTTCGCACCGTGACTTTTTGTTCTCTTCCCATCGTTAAAGGAAATAGTTCACCATGAAATTTTTTACCAAACACGATTTGATCATTTTTTTAATACAATTTCTTTTCATATTGTCAAAAATGGCCTTATATCGCGCCGATTCAGGAAATAAGGTCGTAAATTTGTATTGTTTATCAAAACTATATGCATACTCTGAGTCAGAGTCCTGACGTCACGTGAATGTAAACAATGGTTCAGCCAATCAGATTCGAAAGTAGTCGCGTAAGGATAGAATCGCATTGGAGATGTGCCAACCGGCGGCCGGCAGTTCGCTTGCTAGCACCAGCTGTAAACTGATTGGCTGCTGGTATAGCCTCTGCTCGGGCTAGAACCAGTACAACATTCTTTCGCCAGCACCGCATTCCTTCGCCAAAAAATCAAATATATTCGTCTGGAAAGTCTTTTCAGTCAATACAACTTGCAGATAGGGGTTTCCCAACACGGGCTACAAACCTGCTATCTCAGTTTAAAACTAATGTTGAAGGTGAACTATTCCCTTTAACAAGTTAAAATACATCACGATTATTGATGTGACTCGAAGCGTTTTTTTTGGGGGGGGGGGGGGCAGCCATAGTGCAAACAAAATAGCTTCCAGAGACCATGACATGAAACTCCATATTGGGTTTTCGATGCATCTTGTCACTAATGTTTACATCTATTTTCGTGCCGCTTGCTTCCTTTTATTTTACGGTCCGTCGCGCTTAACCCGCCATTGACGGGGGGGGGGGGGGTTGTTTAACGCCCCCCCCCCGATGAATTTTCGCAATAGCTGAACAATAATAACGCTATTAACGTGAAACTTCGAGTACCTTCTTATAAATCATTGTTACGTCTTGTGTGCAAAAATGAGGAAATTTCGTCGATTTTTTTTTTCTCGAGTTATAGCGAATTTAGTGACGTCACTACACACGAGTTTTACACCAAAATCAGCTATACTTTGACAGGCCGTACAAATGCCACATTTGAAGCAAAATGCAATAAAAAAAACGCCAAAAGATAGAAAATTGCAACGGCTATCAACTGGTTATCTCGGATTTGTGAAAATGTTAGTTTTTGACCCCCAAAAACGAAAAAAAAATAGGAAAATGATCACAAAATCAAAATTGTCTAAAAAAAAACGGAAGATATGTCAGAGAACCATATCTAGGCAACTACCATACCAAATTTCAAACTGATATCTCCATTTTTGACTGACTTATGACATCTAAAGTATGGGTAACTCATGACGTCATATATTTAAATTGCGTTTTTGGCTTTTATTGACTAGATACAGACTAAATACCACCACTATATTTCTAAGACAAACCTGGTCTAGAAACATGCCTTTTTTGTTTAGATTTATACATTTAAAATGTTGACCTTCGGTGGCCTGAACTTGACCTGAAATTGACATTTACTTCACGTAAATAAAGTCAGGTGGTAAAATAACTATCACTATCGAATTATACGTGAAAAATAACTCGTATAACATGTGTTACATGACTTTCGTAGATATGTTTAGCATAGTAACCTTTTGTGACCTGACCTTGACTTTGACCTTGGCCAGCAATCTCACTTTAGCTCATGCAAGATATTTATCATATCTTTGGCAGCATTTTGGGTGAAACTGATCGTAATCGAAGGCTTTGGATGGAAAGTATGACCCATAAACTGAAATACGCCGATTTTGACCTTTGACCTGACATTTGACCTCACGTTGACATTTTTGAGCATGCTTTAGATTCGTCTTATTGAAAGTTTTCGATTGCCGCCTTGCGCGTCTCGCTGCGATCATTGGTTCGGAAGATAACCAGGGGGCGTTTAACGCCCCCCCCCCCTCCCAGTCAATGGCGTTCTGCTGAGTTAAGCGGCCATAACGGCCGCCAACCTCTCTCCTCGTCTTCTCGCTACAACTTGGATTTGAGAGCCGCCGGTGAAAAGCACCCCCTGACATCTTTACAATTATCCACCTCTGCTAGCAGTTAGCCAGGGTCGGTGGATGGGTCGCCCATCACGGCCCGTCAACACTGGGCCCTGTAGTGTCGACACTCAGGCGATGGCGGGCTGGTCTCCCCCTCGACTGAGACGGGACAGCGACCTGACAGCGACGCTCGGTTGGGGCACGCACGGACAGCAGCCTTTGAAAGACGTCCTGTAGTGTATAGCAGCGGACTCCATATCGCTAGTGAATGTCGCAGGAGACAACACACTCGACGTTCGTCACATGACGAGTGTATTGTTTTCAGGCCGCAGACACGGGGTGTTCCAGGACCAGGGGCGCAGCCAGGGTGGGGGGGGGGGGGCACAGGGGGCACGTGCCCCCCCCCCATAGGATCGAAGGGCCCTTCGGGCCCCTCGGCCCAATGGGAGAAGGCCTCGGGCCCTCACCCCAACCCCTATGATAGGTATCGACGTAAAGCTTACAGTACCTTATGCTCCATTAATTCTACGTCTTTTAATACAAGTTTAACGAAATTTATTACTTTGGGAAATCATGACGTTTTAATGTCACGCCATTTTTGGTCGAAAAACGATAAATGTTTGACAAATCGTAGAAAATCTAGTTTTGAAGCAGATTGTAAATGAAAAACGCCAAAAGAAAGGAAATGACATTCGCTTCAAAACTGCTGTCTCAGATTTGCAAAAGTTTGGGTTTTTGTCTCCTAAAAATACAAATATAACATTTTTTTTCAGAAAACTTTTCACATTTTTTCTTCTTCTTGAAGATATGAAAAACGGAATATATCTGAGTGAAGAGAGGTATGGACGATACCCAAACTAAATTTCAAAGCAATATCTTAATTTACTTATGGCTCCGTAAGTATAAGTAACTCATGACGTCATTTTTTTAAGTTACGTGTTCTTGGCTTTTATTGACCAGATGCAGACAAATAAATGTCACCACTGTTTTTCTGAGACGAAACTGGTCTAGAGACATTCCTTTTTAATTTAGATTAATCAATTTCAAATTTTGACCTTATGTGACCTGACCTTGGCCATATATGGTGTCAGGTTGTGAAAATGGCTGCTACTATCAAATTCTACGTGTAAAATAACCTTCGTAGACCTCTTGCAAAAAGTGACCTTTTGTGACCTGATCTTGACCTTGACCTTTGCTTACAATTTCACTTTTTCCAAATGCGGGAGATGCATTATATCTTTGAGAGTACTTTGTGCGATAACAGTCTCAATCTAAGGCTTTGGATGGAAAGTATGGCCCACAAACTAAAATACCTTAATTTTGACTTTTGACCTGGCCGTATCCTGAGATGTGACCTTATTTTGAAAATGTCTCGTAAGCGTTAGATGCGGCTCATTGAGAGCTTTCGATTACGGCCTTGCGCGTCTCGCTGCGATTATTGGTTCGGAATATAACGAGGGGGCAGAATCTGCCCCCGCGTGTTCGACCGAATACCCCAGCGGGGCGCGTGTTTTCTTTCAATACAAAACAGCGCACCTGATGCAATTCAAGCAGCCCCGCTGGGGGGGGGGGGGGGAAGGGGGGGGGGGAGGGGGAGGAGGGAGGAGGAGGAGGGAGGCAGGCAGAATCAGCCTCCTCACGAATTTTCTCAATAATTTCAAAACTATGATAGATATCAACGTCAAACTTTCAGTAACTTATGCTGCATCAATTCTATGCCTTCTTACCTAAAGTTCAATTAAATTGATGCAGTACTGTGGGAAATAATGACGTTTTAATGACGGCATGTCATGACATTTTTGGCGGAAAAACGATAAATGTTTGAACAATCGTAGAAAATAGAGTTTTGAAGCAAATTGTAAATAAAAACGTCAAAAGAAAATAAATGGCATTCTCTTCAAAATGGCCATCTCGAATATTCGAAATTTTGTGTTTTTAACCGTCCAAAATGGGGAAAAAAATCGGGATTTTTTTTTTGTGTTAATTTGAAAAGTGAATTTCTCAGCTCAAATAGTAAGGCGACCGGCTCAAATCTGCGGGGAAAAACGGGGGGTGCCTTTTTGCCACAAAAAGATGCTCCCACGGAGAGAGGCTGGATCCGCCAGTGCGAAAGATAATTTAATTTGTTGTCACTCGGGCTTCATCAGAATTGATCTTGGGTTAAAGGAAATAGTTCACCTTCAACATTAGTTTTAAACTGAGATAGCAGTTTTGTAGCCCGTGTTGGGAAACCCCTATCTGCAAGTTTGCTTGACTGAAAAGACTTTCCAGCCGAATATATATTTTTTGTTTGGCGAAGGAATGCGGTGCTAGCGAAGAATGTTCTAGCCCGGGTAGAGGCTATACCATCAGCCAATCAGATTGCAGCTAGTGCTAGCAAGCGAACCGCCGGCCGCCGGTTGGCACATCTCCAATGCGAGTCTATACTTACGCGACTACTTTCGAATCTGATTGGCTGAACCATTTTTTCCATTTGCGTGACGTCACGACTCTGACTCAGAGAGTATGCATATAGTTTTGATAAACAATACAAATTTACGGCCTTCTGTCCTGAATCGGCGCGATATAAGGCCATTTTGACAATATAAAAAGAAGTTGTATTAAAAACTATAATCAAATCGTGTTTGGTAAAAAAAATTCAAGGTGAACTATTTCCTTTAAAGGGAAATAATGACCTTTTTCCACAAAAATGGAGTTAGCACATGAAATCGCCCGACGAGACCAAAATATATTGTAAATTCATCACATTTGGCATGAAAACTTTCCTACCGAAAGATATTTCAAGTTAAAGTTGATAAGCGTTCCACACTTTTAACGACCGGTACTTGCAAGTACTTTTGGTCCTCATCAAACTGCGGACTTTTCCCGTATTGGTTTTTTACGCAATGGAGTGGAAAATATATTGTGCGTTCTGCTTGTTGTGATTATATGCCCGGCGATCTTCTAAAACTAACAGCGATTGGAAAAAGTGGCAATAAAATCGGAAGCTCATCGATGCACATCAACGGCGGCATAGTTGTGGTTGCGACCCTCAATTTTTGAAAATAAATTCATTTGTTTTAAACATTAGGAGTATTGTATAATTTGTCTGTGGCTGTATATAACACTATGCTTTATATTATCATGAAACATAATAATTTTTCCCCAAAAAACTAACAAACAATAACATAAAACTGGCAATTAAATCGGAAGCTCATCGATGCACATCGACGGCGACCTATTTAGCGTCGGCGATTTGTTTACAAAGCATTGTCATGCTTCTCGGCGCACATAACCATTGTGGCGAGTTGTTGCTAGTAGCGCTTTCGTTCTCCATGGCAACCAGGCTGAGCCAATGAAAAGCCAGAACGTATTCCCTTTCTGGCTTTTGATTGGCTGACGCCTGGTTGCCATGGAGAACGAAAGCGCTACTAGCGTGTGTCCGAGCAGCGCTCAGTTTGATCGGAAATGTCACAGAGCCTCCAAAAATGCCGCAATCGATGTAAACAATGGTAGGGAAGGGCGAATTTGTCAATGACCTTCATGAAGTACACAAGGTACTTGTTTTGTATTTTTCCCAAACTTACAACTTCGAATTTGGGAATAATTTTATTTAATTTTTAAATTTAAATAAAAAATTAAAACCATAGCGGTAGCCTAAGAAATTGTTGCTAACAAAATCAAAAGGTCATTATTTCGCTCAGGGAAGGCCATCGAACGTGAAACATTCTCAAAATAGCGGAATTGTTTTTAGGGAATAACTTCTGATATACGCATGATAGAGTGATACTTACAGTTTTCACCATTGTGTTTCTCTGTCGAGACACATCGAATGGTATATCGGATAATCATGACCTAGTTAGGTCATATTCGAAAATTGACCTGTCCTGTGCTCAGGTCAAGGCAGATCAAGGTCAAATTTTACATCAATCAACGTGTCTCGACGAGCGAAACACAATGTTGATAACTCCATTACTCTACCTTCATTTGGCAAAGAGTTATTGAATAAAAAAAAACACAACCTCTTGGGTCACCTGAATTGACCTCGTAGAGGTCACATAACAAAAATGTGACTTGGATCTTTGCATTTGGCACAAGAATGGTGTAGACACCTAGTGAACACAGGTCAGATTTAAGCGTTTTCTGTGGATTTCTACGTGTTTTCATTTTCTCCATTTACTTATAATGGAAGTTTATCAAATCGAATTGACCTTCGGTCACTAATATTACAAATTCGAGATATACGAATTGTAGGTACTTATGGGCTATGGCCTAAATGACTCCTGTGAGTTTCAAACCGCTCGGTCGATTACTTTGGCACGACCACAAACTTTCAAAAACTTGCTTGGAGGTGGGATCACTGAACGTGACTTGTTGACCTGACCTGAGATGAATCGAGATACAAAATGGCACACAATTTGGGTGATTGTTCCCCAAAGAGTTACGACATGTTTGGCGGCGCTGCGTGTCGACGTCGACGTTTTTCAATATTTACGAAAACCTCAGGGGACGGATATCCGCCCCAAGTCGGTGCGCGTGTTAATACTTCACATCATGGTGCCAACAGGGATCAGTTGCCGCATGTTTTGGGGGGATCAGACTAAGAACTTATCAGTCAATCTACACATAGGCTCTGTTCGACATGGGCCTGTCCGACGTTTTTTGTTGCGACTATTTAGGGACCCGGCAAAATATAGTGGCCCAAATCCGAGGCTATACCATTTCGCGCCATTTTTTGTTGGTGGTTTTGATCGAGGGGGGCCCCTCGGGATGATATGCCTCCCCCTCCTTGACGAAGGTCTGTCTGCGCCCCTGGATCTGACCTTAGGTCACTGACATTAGAAATCCAAGATAAACGAATTGTAGGTACTTATGACCTTATTAAGTCCTGTGAGTTTGAAACCGCTCGGTCAATCACTTTGGCACGACTTTCAAAAACTTGCTTGGAGGTGGGGTCACTTAACTTTCAAAAACTTGCCTGGAGGTGGGTTCATCTAACAGGACCTGTTGACCTGACACCTAAGATGACTCGATATAAAAAAATACACAAACTGTGGATAATTGATGCCCAAAGAGCTATGCTAAGTTTGGTGGCGCTACACACCGCCGTTTTCCCAATATTTACGAAAACCTCTGATGGGCGGATATCCGCACCCCACGTCAGTGCGCGTGTTAATACTTCACATGGTGTCAAAGGGAGTCAGTTGCCGCACATTATTTTGTATCAGACTACGTACTTATCAGTCAATCTACGCATGGGATGACTGATAAGTACGGCGCGGGCGCGGCGCGGCGTGGGGTCCTCCGTGCGAAAAAAGTGTTTGCCAAGGGAGAGGAGTTTTGAATTATCACCTAACCCGCGCCCGGTGGGGTATTCAGCCGAACACGCCCCGCTGGAGGGAAGATTCTGCCCCTCGTTATCTTCCGAACCAATAACCGCAGCGAGACGCGCAAGGCGGCATTCGAAAGGTCTCAATGAGACGCGTATAAAGCGTACGCGAAATTGTCAAAATAAGGTCACATCTCAGGTCACGGTCAGGTCAAAGGTCAAAATTGTGGTATTTGAGTTTTTGGGACATACTCTCCATCCAAAGCCTTAGATTGCGACTAATACCGCCCAAAGTGC
The DNA here is from genome assembly GCA_036785665.1 of Chirona hameri. Taxonomy (NCBI): domain Eukaryota; kingdom Metazoa; phylum Arthropoda; class Thecostraca; order Balanomorpha; family Balanidae; genus Chirona; species Chirona hameri. Next base: position 114,578 of record JAXIVJ010001026.1, read on the forward strand.
ACTCAAAGGTATAATGCATATCCCGCATAAGCAAAAGTAAAATTGTAAGCAAATGTCAAGGTCAAGTCACAAAAGGTCATTATTGGCAAGAGGTCTACGAAAGCCATGCTACACATGTTGTACGGGTTAGTTTACACGTATAATTCGATAGTACCAGCCAGTGGCGGCGGAAGCGGGGGGCTGGGGCAGGTTGCCTCCCATCGAAAGGGGGGGGGGCAAACATGTCTTTTTGCCCCCCCCCCCCAAATGCTCACGTCAATAACATTTTTAGAGATCCGCACCATACGCAATACGACGCATTGATGAGAGTGCATATCCAAGGCATAAGACTCAAAATGTTCGCGCCGCTGTGCGGCGCAATTTATTTCAGAGTTTCAGGTGTTGAGCCTAAAAAATATTCGAAGATGATATAGCTGATTCCAAATTGGTGTCGCTGGTTCCAAAGTTGGTATGGCCCATGCCATACCTGTCATATTGCATTCTCCATTCTTGTAACGCGCCTTTCCATCCGTTTTGTTTGGCCCTTTCAACGCTTGGGAAGGGGGCCCTTTCAACGCTCGGGAAGGGGCCTCTTTCAACGCTCGGGAAGGGGCCCTTTCGAGGCGCTGACCCCCCCCCCCTGGATGAAATCCTGACTACGTGCCTGTTTCAAGTTAAAGTTGATAAGCGTTCCACGCTTATAACGGTCGGTACTCACCAAGTACTTGGCAACGAATTCACTGTCCGAGCGAAAATTAGCCTGCCTACGCATTGTTATTTACCATGAAGGCAAATCATATGTTTCATGCATTCTATCTTTTGCGAATATGTACCAAACTTCTATGAACAATCAACAAGCATTTGCAAAAAGTGCATTTAACTCGGCAGTTTAGCTTGGCCCCGGACGGCGAACTTTTAGTGTTCACGACTTATTTTTTTGAAAATAAATTATATGTTTTTCCCATCAATTTTCAATAAAGTTATTTAATATTAGTGTTTTGTTTATCACGCACAAGGAGAGAACTGACTATTAACTTGTGCTGTGATGATGAGGATGGCAGTTGGCTGGGAAGTTGAGGAATTGGTTTGTGATTGCCGCATCCGATGACCAGAAAAATTTCCTTGAAATGTATTTTTAAGATTTTTTTCTCAGATGATTTCTGTTCAGATAAAAAATATTGGTGGGGTTGTAAATATTCTGAGCAATATTCTGAACTTGATTTGAACTTTGAAGATTGATCGTTGAATGTAAATAATTGACCCAATGCGGTCACGTAAAAATGGTATTTGGTTTTACGGCAAGCTAACGTAAGTGTCTTGTATTATTTGGTGCGCACTGGTTTAAACAAGGATGGCTTAAATTAATTAATGCCAGCCGGTAAACCGGTTTAAACCAGGCCCTGGCTTCAATTTGTCAACTCTGATATTTAGGGGTAGCACGAAACCGCCCAAGTTAACCGTGGGCGGCCGCAGTCAATAAGGTTGTGCGGCCTCAGCTAACAATCGACCATATGCATACCCTACATACATGTCGCATACTATCCATTAATATCACACAACATCAGAGAACCGCATGAGACGTGACTGCGAGCCCGTGTCATCTTTCGAAGATCGATATTTTTAGAGCCACCCTATACCTACCATTGTAGTTTAAGGCGATAACACCGTGCAGTTCGGTAGTGCGCCGCGGTGGAAATGGACACTGTATCGGTAAGTAGGTATTGTGGTAGAATAGGTACTTGCGATTTTGGGACGATTTTCCATGTATTAAATTAAAAATACAAGCTGTTGTGAGCATTTAGGCGCAGAGACGCAGCATCAAAGGTGCTGTTTTCCGGAAAATTTGGTCCATCTTCGAAAACTTACGAGGCGTCCGTCGGACACATGTTCAAAATTTAACCAGCTCCGATTCCGTTCTTAATTTTTGTTCAGTGAAATAACTTCCATAATACGGTTGTTAAAGTACGGTTGAAATAGCGTTTAAATTACGACGAGTCGTGTTTCAATTTTTGTCCGAAACGAGCAGAGTCTGAAGATTGGCCCCATTCCGAAGGCGTAGGCAGCCCTATCCGGGGGCAGGGCAGACGGCAGACGCATAAGCGGTCGCCGACCGGCGCTTGGGGGGGGGGGGGGGGGGAAAGGGGCGGGCGGCCTATGAGCAGACGGCCTATGGGCAGACGCCCCCCTGAAATACGAAACTTAAACATACTAACCATATAGCAGGCACGTATCCAGGATTTCATCCAGGGGGGGGGGGATAGCGGTGCCTCGAAAGGGCCCCCTTCCCGAGCGTTGAAAGGGCCCCTTCCCAAGCGTTGAAGGGGCCAAACAAAACAGATGAAAAGGCACGCTACAAGTATGGAAAATGCAGTATGACAGGTATGGCATGGGTCATACCAACTTTTAGTAGTTTGAGTTAGCAAACTACCATATCAACTTTGGAACCAGCGACACCAATTTGGAATCAGCTATACCAACTTTGAATATTTTTTATGCTCAAGACCTGGAACTCTTAAAGAAATTGCGCCGCGGAGCGGCGCGACAATTTTGAGTCGTATACCCTGGATATGCTTTCTCATCAATGCGTCGCATGGAGTATGGTGCGGACCTATAAAAATGTTATTGTGCGTTTAAAAGTGCGGTCAAAAAGTGCTAAAGTAAACTATTTTGCCCAATTATATAGGAAAGTAGCAAAATAACACATGAATGCGACGAGAAATGGGCCATTTTTTTTCTAACCCGCATATCATTAAATTTGTAGTTGAATTGCGCCTTGGAGCGGCGCGAAAATTGAGAGTTTTATTCCCTGAACAACAGCATTCTTACTGTTGAAAGGCCCAGGGTCCTCTTCAACCTTTTCAACGCCCTTCCGACCTGTTCAGGGACTCATCTGGGATCCGCAAAAAGACATGATGTGGAGTGGGTGATATATATTAAATACAAGGAAAATACTCTACAATACAAATTAAAATCTGAGCTTTCGGGTATATTGTAACACCCTGACGAAGGGTGTTACCATATACCCGAAAGCTCCCCTTTAAATATTTTTCTTGTGGAGTAAGTCCTCTTTGCATTCAATCTTCATCTGGAATCTGTACGTGCTTTTGGCCCTTCCGGTCTGACCAGGGACTCCTCTGACCTTCCAAGAAGCCCCTCTTGTGTGTCAAGAGGCCCATTCGGTCTGTTCAGAAATCAGAGGTCCTTCCGACCTGGCCAGGGACTGTACTGGCTGCTTTGTCGCCCTGCTGACATACTCAGGGGCCCCTCCGACCTGCCCAGGGGCCCTCCAGTCTGGCTAGGAACTCATCCGGCATGTTCAAGGGCCCTTCCGACCGGTCCAGGGACCCTTTCAGTCTAGCCAGGGGCCCCTCTGACTTACCCAGGAGCCCCTCCGATCTGCCCAGCATTAACTTTTCGGCTAGAACTGTCACAGGACTTTCCAGGCGCGAACACGTTAGTGACGTCATTCGTTCATTGAACTGGCTGCGCTCCACCTCACTTTACCAATATAGTACAATTACAGCATTTCGTTCAGTCATCTCATCCGGTGAGCCACTCTCGTTAGCAAAAAACATATGCACAAGCAGTCACAGCCACAACACGCGACGAGCGGGCCAATTCAAACCTGTACCGGTGAGAACCGAACTGGGTAAACGGATGTTTGCCTACTCAGCCCCGTCGCTTTACAACGCGCTGCCGGAGGCTGTGAGAGAGAAGGGCGGAGCGGGTTTTAAACGCGCCTTGAAGGAGCATATGTTCGATTGTGAGTGACGTCTGCCGCGATCGTATGCCATGTATGCATGTATGCGATTTTTAGAAACTTGTTTTTATGCTTCGTAGTGCATTTTTACCCTGTGCCATGTGCTTCATCTCACTATGTGTTTTTATATTGACGCGGTGCATGAAAAACCACGATGTGCATGTGGATCACTGAGAATATACATACATACATACATACAGCAACTCTTCTGGTCGAACTGCGCTGGCTGCTTTGTCGCCCTGCTGACATGCTCAAGGGGCCCCTCTGACTTGCCCAGGAGCCCCTCCGATCTGCCCAGCAACTCTTCTGGTCGAACTGCGCTGGCTGCTTTGTCGCCCTGCTGACATGCTCAAGGGGCCCTCCGACCTGCCCTGGGGCCCCTCCGTGCTGGCTAGGGGTCAATTCGGCATGTTCAGGAGGGGCCCTTCTTACCCGCCCAGGGGTCCTTTCGATATGGTCAGGAGTCCCTCCGATCTGCACAGGGGCCCTTTGAACTTTCCAGGAGCCCTCTGGTCTCTCCAGGGGCCCTCCAGCCTTCTAAGGAGCCCTCCAGACCTGGAAAGGGACTGCGCTGGCTGCTTTGTCGCCTTGCGACATGCTCCGAGGGCCCTCCGACCTGCCCTGGGCCCCCTCCGTGCTGACTAGGGGCCCATTCGGCATCTTCAGGGACCCTTCCGACCCATTTAGGACCCCTTTCGGTCTGGTCAAGGGCCCCTCTGACCTATACAGGGTCCCTTTTAACTTCCCATGGGCCCTCCAACCTGCTTAGGGGCCCTTATGATCTGGCAAGGGACTGTGCTGGCCGCTTTATCGCCCTGCCGACATGCTCAGGGGCCTCTCGACCTGCCTAGGGGCCCCTCTGTGCTGGCTAGGGGCCCATTAGACGTGTTCAGGGGGCCCTCTGACCTGCTCAGGGGCACTTTCGGTCTGGCCAGGGGCCCCTCTGACATGCACAGGGCTATTTGTAACGTCCAAGGGCCCTCTGGTCTTTCAGAGAGGGCCCTGGTGGCTCTAAAGGGCCTCTGAGGTGCTTTAAACTCTCTAAAAACCACGCTTCGCGTGGTAAAGAGCCCATGATACCGCGCTTCGCGCGGTCTCGGACCCGCGCGCCGAAAAGGGCCCTCCTGGCCTCCGGAAGGGGGGGGGGGGGGGCTAATTTGGCGTTTGCTACACCTGGAAAAAACAATATATGATGCCGCCTCTGCCCCGATACAAACCTATATTTGTCACTCTGGATGGATGTTTGAAGAACTCCATCCTTATCACTGTAAAATGGATTTACATTTGAATGAGATCAGTCTCTTCCCTGTTGTTATTGCATTCCGCAATATCAAGAGGCTTTTCAGGTCCATCGTGCTAATTCGTAGAGTAATCATCCATGATAGATACCTTCGATTGACTCCACTGGACATATTCACTAAAAAGGAACGAAAAATTGCACACCCCGCCCCTCCACCACCCCTTGCTAACAGTGGTGGACCGCGCTACCGTGCCGTTGCGTGGGCGCCGGCCGCCGGGGTGAACGTAACCGGCTCGCGGAGACACCTAGCGGCGGGTTTGGTACTAACAAATTTCCACAGTACCCATTCATTCTTGAATGCCAAGAGACAAAAACAAATACTTTCACACCGGTTTGTATATGCCTTTCTCCCGTGTCGAGTCAGTTGTGTTCCGGAACATGGTCTCACAGTCATGACGCCATTTTACCGAGAGTTCAGAAGATTCGTGCGTTTGCCGCCTCTGTGCGGCTGCTGGATCCCAGCCGGGAGGAATTTCTCCTCACGCGGTGTCGTGCCTGCAATAGTTACTGAAATGAGCTGGCCTGTGTCCCGTCTGCGGTGTCCCGTCTGGCTGTCCGGGCTCCGTCACCTGCCGACTGCCCGATACACACGGGACCGCCGCCGACCGCCGCGAGAGCTGAGAGAGGCGTGAGCTGGGATACACACGGGACCGCCGCCGACCGCCGCGATAGCTGAGAGAGGCGTGAGCTGGGAGAGGCGAGAGCTGGGAGACACACGGGACCGCCGCCGACTGCCGCGATAGCTGAGAGAGGCGTGAGCTGGGAGAGGCGAGAGCTGGGAGACACATGGGACCGCCGCCGACTGCCGCGATAGCTGAGAGAGGCGTGAACTGGGAGAGGCGAGAGCTGGGAGACACACGGGACCGCCGCCGACTGCCGCGATAGCTGAGAGAGGCGTGAACTGGGAGAGGCGAGAGCTGGGAGACACACGGGACCGCCGCCGACTGCCGCGATAGCTGAGAGAGGCGTGAACTGGGAGAGGCGAGAGCTGGGAGACACACGGGACCACCGCCGACTGCCGCGATAGCTGAGAGAGGCGTGAACTGGGAGAGGCGTGAGCTGGGAGACACACGGGACCGCCGCCGACCGCCGCGAGAGCTGAGAGAGGCGTGAGCTGAGAGACACACGGGACCGCGCGTTACGCCATGACAGCGGTGAAGACGTGACAATCACGTCTCTGACTCACACCAATCAGCCCACCAGGCTAATTAACGTGCGCGGCCTTCCAGCAGTGAAAGTTCCCCGGGACGTTTACTCGGCCCACGCGCAGTGGCACGCCGGTGTCGCAAGGCACGCCCCGAGAACCTAACGGCACGCGGCCGCCGCCGCGCTGGGTGGATTGCTGCCAGCGGCGGCGGCGGCGGCGGCTCGTGATAACATCCGGGACGCTTACTCCGCGCCGCTTCTGCCGGCACAAGAAGGGGACGTTTTTCGTGCCGCTTTGTCTGACGGTGACGGGAGTCGGGTCACCGGTGGCGGTCAGAACTGGAGCGTGTCACCAGACGAGCTGGTGCGGGTCACCTGTGGTGGTCAGAACTCAGAACTGGAGGGTGTCACCAGACGATCTGGGGCGGGTCACCTGTGGTGGTCAGAACTAGAGGGTGTCACCAGACGAGCTGGGGCGGGTCACATGTGGCGGTCAGAACTAGAGGGTGGCACCAGACGAGCTGGGGCAGGTCACCGGTGGCGGTCAGAACTGGAGGGTGTCACCAGACGAGCTGGGGGGTGTCACCGGTGGCGGTCAGAACTGGAGGGTGTCACCAGACGAGCTGGGGCGGGTCACCGGTGGCGGTCAGCACTGGAGGGTGTCACCAGACGAGCTGGGGGGTGTCACCGGTGGCGGTCAGCACTGGAGGGTGTCACCAGACGAGCTGGGGCGGGTCACCGGTGGCGGTCAGCACTGGAGGGTGTCACCAGACGAGCTGGGGCGGGTCACCGGTGGCGGTCAGCACTGGAGGGTGGCACCAGACGAACTGGGGCGGGTCACCGGTGGCGGTCAGCACTGGAGGGTGTCACCAGACGAGCTGGGGCGGGTCACCGGTGCCGGTCAGCACTGGAGGGTGTCACCAGACGAGCTGGGGCGGGTCACCGGTGGCGGTCAGCACTGGAGGGTGTCACCAGACGAGCTGGGGCGGGTCACCGGTGGCGGTCAGCACTGGAGGATGGCACCGGACGAGCTGGGACTTATCAATTTCCCGTCGTGTTCCCGTACACCTCATGAGGCTGGGGGCAATGTGGGTGTCAATGTTTACGGTTATATTCTGATATCAATGTCCCGTTCCTGAGGTATTTCCCCCACACTGATTGATTGGCTATAGTAACATACCAATCAGGATGGTATGCGGTTCCAGTGGCGGATCTACGGTTGGGCAAAATGGGCAATTGCCCCCCCCCCAAACGAAAAATCGGTAGGCAAACGTATGTTTTTGCCTCTCCCAAAAAGCCGAAAAAATCCCGACTTGAAATTCTCGAACATCTTGAACCGGAGTAAAATGGTTATTTATATTTAAAAATAGTAATTTTCAGACAATATATACTGAAATGTGTTATGTCTAGCAGCTCTGTTGTTGCAGTGAACCATTTTATTTTCACCCATGTTATCTGGGTCGTAGATTCACATGAAATTATCAGCTCCGTCCGTCAAACGGTTTTCGAGTTACAGCCGTGGGCAACTTTGTGCAAAACTCTAATTTTCAGAGGGCAATATCTCCCATCTAAATCATGCGAGTCATATAAACCTATATATCATCAGAATCGTCAGGAACAATATATTCATGTTATCAAAATCATGTTTCAAAACTACGAAATTTGGGAATTTTTACATGTGATCTTAAGACTTAGACCTCAGATCACGTGATTTTATAATATGGCCTTTTAAAATTCGGATTTTTTTCTTCTTCCCAGAATTGACTTAGATGCATTGGCCTTCGATGGTAAGAAAATATGACATATTTTTTTTCCTCTAAATATTTTAGTTATATTTTGTTGTGGAAAAATCAGTCACCTGTAATAACTTTGCACACAATTCACTGGCAGATCCATGGGGGGGGGGGGGGGGGGGGGCATTCAATACAAGTATGCCCCCGCGCGTTCCCTGCACTGAACGTGAAAAACAATGATCTTAGGAGAAAACTTCATGAAAACGGAAGTTTTTTCTTCTTCTCTCGAGTGATTGAATTTGAAGTTTGTATGTATCCCTTTCTTTCAATGATAGACATAACAGCGCACCTGATGCAATTCAAGCAGCCCCGGTGACACTTAACCCGCGCCCCGCTGGGGGAGGGGGAATCTACCGGGGGTAGATTCCCCCCCCCCCAGCGGGGCGCAGGTTAAGTGTCACCGGGGCTGCTTGAATTGCATCAGGTGCGCTGTTATGTCTATCATTGAAATAAAGGGATACATACAAACTTCAAATTCAATCACGAGAGAATAAAAAAAAACTTCTGTTTTCATGAAGTTTTCTCCTAAGATCATTGTCTTTTTCTCCTAAGATCCCTCCCGGAATTTCTCAATAACTTGAGAACTATAATAGATATCAACGTTCAACTTTCAGTACCTTATGTGCATCAATTCTACGTCTTCTCAACAAATTCCAATGTAATTGATGTAGTATTTTGGGAGATAATGACGTTTTAATGACGCTATGTCATTCCATTTTTGGCGGAAAAACGATAAATGTTTGAACAATCGTAGAAAATAGAATTTTGAAGCAAATTGCAATTCAAAACGTCTAAAGAAAGCAAATTACATTTTCTTCAAAATGGCCATCTCGGATTTGTGAAAGTTTGTGTTTTGACCCCCAAAAGAAAAAGAAACCTTTGTTTCGGAAAACAAAATCCACAGCACAAATTTGTGTGAAATTGAAAAGTGAATTTCCTAAGCTCGATTACCAAAATAAGGTGATCGACCCAAATCCGCAGAGAAAAAAATGGGGATGATTTTTTGCCACAAAAAAAAGATGCCCCCCACCACGGAGAGGATCCGCCAGTGACACAATTTGCTACAGAGCTTAACTCAACGGCATTATATGTGTCTCGTTGAGCTGCATTCAATGATGCATTACATGACCCCAGCAGGTCACTCCGTGGCCTGAGGTTGATTTCCCAAATGACAGCTCTGACTTGATTATACCTACAATAGATAATTTGCTGGAATTTTTGCTTTATTTGGCAAAGTTGATTTTTTTATCTCTGGAAAACACTTTTAGCTATTTGAATGACATTCTCGGTCTGGAAATAGAGATGATAAAATGTTATGTCTTGAGTACCCACAGACGCCTCTATCGGCGAAATATTGAATTATGTCATCACGTGATCTTGATCACCGAGCGGAATAGGTTGTCACGTGATTCAAAGGGCCTGCACCCTCATATTCCACCTAAGACAAATCACGAATTTTAACTCAGAACATAACGAAATCACGTGACTTGACCTGAGGGTTTCCTACCGCGGACCGTGCCCCCGATCAGCGCCGTTCCTTTGTAGCAGCTAACAGCACGGTACCGACTACCGACCTCCGGGCTCCGGCGTCCGTGGCGCAACGGGGTCCTCTCAGACGAGGTCCTCTCAGACGAGGTCCTCTCAGACGGGGTCCTCTCAGACGGGGTCCTCTCAGACGGGGTCCTCTCAGACGAGGTCCTCTCAGACGGGGTCCTCTCAGACGAGGTCCTCTCAGACGGGGTCCTCTCAGACGGGGTCCTCTCAGACGGGGTCCTCTCAGACGGGGTCCTCTCAGACGAGGTCCTCTCAGACGAGGTCCTCTCAGACGGGGTCCTCTCAGACGAGGTCCTCTCAGACGGGGTCCTCTCAGACGGGGTCCTCTCAGCGGACATCCGGCCGGCCGGCGGTGGCCCTCCGCGCTCCAGCAGAGAGAGAAAGCGCGCGGCGCCGTATTGCGACGGCGCCTGACCTGGAATGCGACGACTGTGCGGCGGGCCGGCCGAGCGCCGAGGGCGGCCGGTGGCGTTCCGGCCCGGGCGGGCCGCGGCCCGCGGTCCCACAGCGAAAGTAGCGGCCCGCGCCGTCCACTGGACTGGTGAAGCCCAACACTTTCTCGTGCGATGCGGCCGGCCGTCTCGGTGTCACCGCGGCCGGTCGGCTAGTTATCGGGTCATATAGGTCATATGTTTCCATAATTATTGTCATGATGACTCAAACAAATTATGGCGCAGTCGCGTTTTTTTCTTCTGTATGAGTCGGTCTATGCATTTCACACAATTTAAAAAATGATAAATTTTAGTTAAAAAAATCATTTTTGTTGTTGTTACAGGCCGTTCTGTCTCAGCTCAGAACGTACAATCACACATGACGTGTTAAATAACAATTGCGCACATTTTGGGCATGCCAGCGCACTTTTTTTTAAAATTGAGTTTGCCGTTCGAACATGCAACCATACAAACAAAACATTGAATGAATCGATGAATCGGTGCAATATGTTACCTTTTACCTAAGACTCCAAGAATGTAAAGTACCTGCCTCCATTCTAAAACAGCATTTGTTATTACGATATTAATCAAACATTTCCAAAGATAGGCCTACCATTCTCCACCGACTTGTTTTCTGGAAATATGCAAGCATACGAATGTGTTGCGAAGTGCTAGGGATCATTTCTGGAGACATTTCTTCTTCAGCATTGTTGTCTAAAGAAATATTGGTTGGTTTTCTCCCATGGGGAAAATATCACGGTGATTGTAAATAAAAAACCCATGTTCGATTTTGATAAGCACTGCCGAGACGCGTTTCACTCAGAGCCGTCGTCCTTATTGACCGGAGAAAGTCTGTCACCGTATATACGTTATTGGCGCAGTTGTACCATCATCGTCTGCTAGCCATAAGGTCTGCAGATGCTGGCCGCAGATTCCGGCTAGCCATAGTGTCTGCAGATGCTGGCCGCAGATCCCGGCTAGCCATAGTGTCTGCAGAGGCTGGTCGCAGATCCCGGCTAGCCATAGTGTCTGCAGCGGCTGGCCGCAGATCCCGGCTAACCACAATGTTTGCAGATGCTGGCCGCAGATCCCGGCTAGCCATAATGTCAGCAGCGGCTGGCCGCAGATCCCGGCTAACCACAATGTCTGCAGCGGCTGGCCGCAGATCCCGGCTAGCCATAGTGTCTGCAGCGGCTGGCCGCAGATCCCGGTCACGATCAGACATGGTGAACGGCCGACACAGAGGCATTGGCCCAGCTGCGCTTTCTTCATACTGCAGCCGGTGAACGACCGGCCGCATCGCGGACCCCCCCCCCCCCCCCCCCCCGTCTGGGCTCGCACACTCGACTGGACAAGCATACACAGGCCATGGGGGAGCAATGTTCCCATTCAGTTGATCGGGCCTGTTCCGGTGTTCCCCACCAACATCGTGTTTTCTCGATCAAATTTTGTCCGGTTTGACCTGTCAAGGGGCCCATTGTGTCAAGGGGCCCATTCGGCCTGTTCAGAGGTCCTTCCGACCTGGCCAGGGACTGCACTGGTTGCTTTGTCACCCTGCCGACATGCTCAGGGGCTCCTGCGACCTGCCCAGGGACCCATCCAGTCTGCCCAGGGGCCCTTCCAGCCTGCCCAGGGGCCCCTCCAGTCTGGCTAGGAACTCATCCGGCATGTTCAAGGACCCTTCCGACCGGCCCAGGGACCCTTTCGGTCTAGCCATGGGCCTATCTTACTTGCCCAGGAGCCCCATCCGATCTGCCCAGCGAGTCTTCTGGTCGGACTGCGCTGGCTGCTTTGTCGCCCTGCCGACATGCTCAAGGGCCCTCCGACCTGCCCTTGGGTCCCTCCGTGCTGGCTAGGGCCAATTCGGCATGTTCAGGGGCCCTTCTTACCCGTCCAGCAATCCTTTCGGTCTGGTCAGGGGCCCCTCCGATCTGCACAGGGGCCCTTTTAACTTTTCAGGAGGCCACTGGTCTCTCCAGGGGCCCTTCAGCCTTCTAAGGGGCCCTTTCGACCTGGCAATGGACTGCGCTGGCTGCTTTGTCGCCTTGCGACATGCTCCGAGGGCCCTCCGACCTGCCCTGGGGCCCCTCCGTGCTGACTAGGAGCCCATTCGGCATGTTCAGGGGTCCTTCTGAATTCCCACATAGGGGCCCTTTCGGTCTGGTCAGGGGCCCCTCTGACCTGCACAGGGGACCTTTTAACTTCCCAGGGCGCACCCGCCGCCCCCCCCTTCTTGGCTACGTGTCTGGGTGGATCCAGCCTCTCTCCGTGAGAGAGATACATTTGATTTCATTTTCACTTTACACGTCGGACATACATGTTTGCGATTGGCGCACAAGCGCTCACATAGGGAGGCATCTTTTTGAGGCAAAAAGTACCCCCATTTTTTATCTCCGCAGATTTAAGCCGTTCACCTTATTTTGGTATTCAAGCTTAGGAAATTAACTTTAAACAACATTTTTTTTTGTCTTCAGAAAACAAAAATATGTTTTTATGTTTTGGGTTAAAAAAACTAAAAAATTCCAAATCCGAGATAGAAATTTTGAAGAGAATGCCATTTTCTTTCTTTTAACATTTTGTATTTGCAATTTTCTGTAAAACTCTATTTTCTACGATTTTTAAAATATTTATCGTTTTTCCACCAAAAATGGCATGACATGACGTCATTAAAATGCCATTATCTCCCAACATACTACATCCATTTGCTTGCAATTTGGTGAGAAGACGTAGAGTTGATGCAACATACGGTACGGCAAGTGTCACGTTGATATCTATAACAGTTTTCAAGTTACGGAGAAAATCTGGGAGGGGCAGATTCTGCGCCCCTCCCCCCAGCGGGGCGCGGGCTAAGTGTCACGGAGGCAGTGTCTCAAAATGTATCAATTTGAGTGGGAAATGACACCCAAATGCGAATTATTTTCCACTCTCACTCCCCATTTTAGGAGTGAATTTTCCACTCCCAAATTATGAATTGTGATATTGATTCTGACGTAAATATTGACCAAAAGTACATGATTTCAACGAAAACTATTGCTTTGCATATTCAAAACAAATCAATATTGTACCATTTTCTACATAATTTTCCACTCTCATTTTTTGCTTGAATTTTCCACCCAAGCGCAAGCAAAAATGAAATTTTGTGACACTGGTCTGACTCCTGCCTGACGCCTGTCTGACGCCTGTCTGACGCTTGTCTGACGCCTGTCCAGTGGCGCACGCAGGATTCCATTCAGTCAGAGCCCTAAAAGGGGGCCCCTTGTGAGCGGGCCCCCACCCGTATTTAGAAAACTTCGCGGATTTCGGTCACTTGTTTTTGAGCGGCCCCCCTACAGCATGGGACCTGAGACATTATAATTTTCTTGTCAATGTCTTTTAAGGTGACTGCGTGTGCTACTGATGTGCGAATTATAGGTGCGTGTGCTACTGATGTGCGGTACAACTGTCGAGAGTAAATTTGACGAAATGAGGTAAATGACAACAAAAATTATATTTTACAGGTTAGGCAGGTTAGGCAGGCAAATGACAACAACAACAATTATATTTTACAGGTTAGGCAGGTTAGGCAGTCCGATCCCCGGTAGTTATGTCATCATCATCATCGTTGGGGTTTTAGTGCGCCTCGACTACGTCATTCGCGCCCACCATCATGATGCCACAAGTTGCCATAAATCATTTCCTGAAGCAACAATGGATAATGTAAAAAATACGTATCAATATCAAATACGCCCGTATCAAGAATTTGCAAGGATCGGGCCCTGTTGTGACCGGGCCTTCGTTTTGACCGGGCCCTATATCACGTCTTTCCCAGCACCGGGCCCCTGCCTCGATCGGGCCTGACCAAGACCGGCCCCTACCAGAAACGGGGCCCGTATCAAGAATATGCAAGGACCGGGCCCTGTTGTGACCGGGCCCATATCACGCCTTTGTCAGCACGGGCCCCTGCCTCGATCGGGCCTGACCAAGACCGGGCCCCTACCAAAAACGGGCCCGTATCAAGAATATGCGAGGACCGGGCCCTGTTATGACCGGGCCCTCGTCCTGACCGGGCACCATGCCACGCCTTTGCCAGCACCGGCCCCTGCCTCGATCAGGCCTGACCAAGACCGGGCCCCTACCAGAAACGGGCCCGTATCAGAATATGCAAGGACCGGGCCCTGTTGTGACCGGGCCCCATATCACGCCTTTGCCAGCACCGGTCCCCTGCCTCGATCAGGCCTGACCAAGACCGGACCCCTACCAGAAACGGGCCCGCATCAATAATGTTCAAGTACCGGGCTCTCGTTCTGACCGGGTCCCATATCACGCCTTTGCCAGCACCTGCCTCGATCAGGCCTGACCAAGACCGGGCCCCTACCAGAAACGGGCCCGTGTCAAGAATATGCGAGGACCGGGCCCTGTTGTGACCGGGCCCCATATCACGCCTTTGTCAGCACCGGGCCCCTACCTCGATCGGGCCTGACCAAGACCGGGCCCCTACCAGAAACGGGCCCGTGTCAAGAATATGCGAGGACCGGGCCCTGTTGTGACCGGGCCCCATCATCCCATGCCACGCCTTTGCCAGCACCGGGCCCCTACCTCGATAGGGCCTGACCAAGACCGGGCCCCTACCAGAAACGGGCCCCTCAGAAATACGGGCCCCTCAGAAATTTCGGGGGGGGGGGGGGGGGGTCAGCTGACCCCTTTGACCCCCCCTGCGTGCGCCACTGCGCCTGTCTGATGCCTGTCTGACGCCTGTCTGACCACCGTATTCAAAACAGAAATCAGTATTGTACCATTTTCTACATAATGTTTTACTCTCGTGTTTATTTTTTTGGCTCGAATTTTCCACTCTGACACCCAAGCAAAAATTAAATTTTGGGACACTGCACCGAGGTTGCTTGAATTGCATCAGGTGCGCTGTTTTGTCTATCATTGACAGCAAGGGATACATACAAACTTTACAATTTGTTAAATCTGTTAAAAAATCTCTTAAAGGAAATAGTTCACCTTCAACATGGGGTTTTGAACTGAAATAGCAGTTTTGTAGCCCGTGTTGAGAAATCCTTATCTCCAACTTGTCTTGGCTGAAAAGACTCTCCAGCCGAAGATATTTGACTTTTTGGCGAAGGAATGCGGCGCATATATGATATACCGTACCGTCTGAGAGTGCCAGCACTGGTCTGAGCATGCGCAGACCAATAACGCACATCATAACATTAATAATTTACGACCTTCTGTCCTAAATTGACGCGATGTAGGACCATTTTTGAAAAGAAAAAAAGAAACTGTATTAAAAATATAATAAAATCGTGTTCTGAAAATTTTCCGAAGGTGAACTATTTCCTTTAAAGGGAAATAATGACGTTTTGATTTTGTTAGCAACAATTTCTTAGGCTACCGCTATGGTTTTAAAATTATTTTATTTAAATTTAAGAATTAAATAAAATTATTCCCAAATTCGAAGTTGTAAGTTTGGGAAAAATACCAAACAAGTACCTTGTGTACTTCATGAAGGTCATTGACAAATTCGCCCTTCCCTACCATTGTTTACATCCATTGCGGCATTTTTGGAGGCTCTGTGACATTTCCGATCAAACTGAGCGCTGCTCGGACACACGCTAGTAGCGCTTTCGTTCTCCATGGCAACCAGGCGTCAGCCAATCAAAAGCCAGAAAGGGAATACGTTCTGGCTTTTCATTGGCTCACGCCTGGTTGCCATGGAGAACGAAAGCGCTACTAGCAACAACTCGCCACAATGGTTAAGTGCGCCGATAAGCATGACAATGCTTTGTAAACAAATCGCCGACGCTAAATAGGTCGCCGTCGATGTGCATCGATGAGCTTCCGATTTAATTGCCAGTTTTGTGTTATTGTTTGTTAGTTTTTTTGGGAAAAATTATTATTTTTCATGATAATATAAAGCATAGTGTTATATACAGCCACAGACAAATTATACAATACTCCTAATGTTGAAAACAAATGAATTTATTTTCAAAAATTGAGGGTCGCAACCACTAACTATGCCGCCGTTGATGTGCATCGATGAGCTTCCGATTTTATTGCCACTTTTTCCAATCGCTATTAGTTTTAGAAGACCGCCGGGCATATAATCACAACAAGCAGAACGCACAATATATTTTCCACTCCATTGCGTAAAAAAACAATACGGGAAAAGCCCGCAGTTTGATGAGGACCAAAAGTACTTGCAAGTACCGGTCGTTAAAAGTGTGGAACGCTTATCAACTTTAACTTGAAATATCTTTCGGTAGGAAAGTTTTCATGCAAAATGTGATGAATTTACAATATATTTTGGTCTCGTCTGGCGATTTCAAGTGCTAACTCCATTTTTGTGGAAAAAGGTCATTATTTCCCTTTAAAGGGAAATAATGACCTTTTTCCACAAAAATGGAGTTAGCACTTGAAATCGCCAGACGAGACCAAAATATATTGTAAATTCATTTTTGTGGAAAAAGGTCATTATTTCCCTTTAAAGGGAAATAATGACCTTTTTCCACAAAAATGGAGTTAGCACTTGAAATCGCCAGACGAGACCAAAATATATTGTAAATTCATCACATTTTGCATGAAAACTTTCCTACCGAAAGATATTTCAAGTTAAAGTTGATAAGCGTTCCACACTTTTAACGACCGGTACTTGCAAGTACTTTTGGTCCTCATCAAACTGCGGGCTTTTCCCGTATTGTTTTTTTTTTACGCAATGGAGTGGAAAAAATATTGTGCGTTTTACTCGTTGTGATTATATGCCCGGCGATCTTCCAAAACTAACAGCGATTGGAAAAGTGGCAATAAAATCGGAAGCTCATCGATGCACATCAACGGCGGCATAGTTAGTGGTTGCGACCCTCAATTTTTGAAAATCGATTCATTTGTTTTCAATATTAGGAGTATTGTATAATTTGTCTGTGGCTGTATATAACACTATGCTTTATATTATCATGAAAAATAATAATTTGTCCCCAAAAAACTAACAAACAATAACACAAAACTGGCAATTAAATCGGAAGCTCATCGATGCACATCGACGGTGACCTATTTAGCGTCGGCGATTTGTTTACAAAGTCATTGTCATGCTTCTCGGCGCACTTAACCATTGTGGCGAGCTGTAGCGAGTAGCGCTTTCGTTCTCCATGGCAACCTGGCGTGAGCCAATGAAAAGCCAGAACGTATTCCCTTTCTGGCTTTTGATTGGCTAACGCCTGGTTGCCATGGAGAACGAAAGCGCTACTAGCGTGTGTCCGAGCAGCGCTCAGTTTGATCGGAAACGTCACAGACCCTCCAAAAATGCCGCGCACTCGATGTAAACAATGGTAGGGAAGGACGAATTTGTCAATGACCTTCATGAAGCATGCAGATGTCTGCTGGCACACAACAAACGCGCTTTGACCATGCCGCAGCCCTCGCCGCCTACAAGGCCCATGTAAGATCCATACTGGAATACGGTAGCGTAATCTGGTCAGGCGCTGCGGTCACCCATATGCGCCGGCTGGAGCGCCTTCAACACCGTTTCCTGATGTGGCTGGGATCTAAAACCCAAGCAGCGTGTCCACCACTTGATTACGTGTCATTGCTCGAGCTGTTTGGCTGCGCATCGGTCAGGTCGCGTTTCGTTCGGTCCGATCTAATGTTCATGCGCTCAGTATTCAGCGGCAACATAGACTGCCCTGATATTGTGGCAACGTTCCCGCTGTCAGCACCAAGTCGACGTACGCGGCGCCCCGAGCTCTTCCATGTACCTCGTGGAAGAGTTGACTCTGTAAAGAGGGGCTTCTTGATTCGTCTCCCGCATCTCTTTAACTCGCTCACACACAGCAGCCCTCAGACGGATTTATTTATGCCGTCTCGTACCCTTAGATCTGACATCACGAAGTTCGCTGATGTTCAGGGCACATACTTGAGTTAAGGTCGCTGCTGTGAGCTGTGTCCCGTGATCGGTCATTGGCTTTAAATTGCACTTGTCTATTTTAGGTCTTTTGCCTGTACCAGCACTATATCTACACGTTTATATTTACTTTTACCGGCGCTTTTATGTATTTGTCTATTTTTAGGTTTTTGCCTGTATCAGCGCTTTATTTACACGTTTGTTCCTACTTTCACTGGCGATTTTAATCGCCTTTTATGTATTTATTTTATGCTGCTGTGTTTACTATGCAGTATAGTTGTGTTCTCTTATTGTATGTACCATGTGCACTCATGTAGTTTGTGAATGTTTTAATTTCCTGTTGCATGAGGCAGCATGACTGCAACCGTAAGTGGGCCCTGTGCCTGTGGTTGTTGACTCAATAAATAAATAAATAAATAAATAAATGAAGTACACAAGGTACTTGTTTTGTATTTTTTCCAAACTTACAACTTTCAATATGGGAATAATTTTATTTAATTCTTAAATTTAAATACAATAATTGTAAAATCATAGCGGTAGCCTAAGAAATTGTTGCTAACAAAATCAAAAGGTCATTATTTCCCTTTAAAGGGAAATAATGACCTTTTTATTTTGTTAGCAACAATTTCTTAGGCTACTGTTATGGTTTTAAAATTATTTTATTTAAATTTAAGAATTAAATACAATTATTCCCAAATTCAAAGTTGTAAGTTTGGAAAAATACAAAACAAGTACCTTGTGTACTTCATGACGGTCATTGCCAAATTTGTCTTTCTCTACCATTGTTTACATCGAGTGCGACATTTTTGGAGGCTCTGTGACGTTTCCGATCAAACTGAGCGCTGCTCGGACACACGCTAGTAGCGCTAGTAGCGCTTTCGTTCTCCATGGCAACCAGGCGTCAGCCAATCAAAAGCCAGAAAGGGAATACGTTCTGGCTTTTCATTGGCTCACGCCTGGTTGCCATGGAGAACGAAAGCGCTACTAGCGTGCGTTCGAGCAGCGCTCTGATCCGTGAAGCAATCCGTGAAGCATCCGTGATGCATGACTTACTATCAGTATAAGTCATGCATAACAACACCATGCAAACTATACCAACTCAAATAAAATAAGTGCGGAATGAATTGAACCCCAGGCAAGCTAGTATTCGCAAAGCACTCGGCACTGCGCCACAATAGCAAAAGGTGAGGGAAATGCATATTGGATACAATATTATTACGTCACAAGTTTCTGAAGTGTCAACTACTATGAAATACAGTGATAAAATACCTTTAATAATGATTAACAAGAAAATTCAAACTTAAAAACAATAATTTGAATAAGTCTTTAATTATCTTTCAACTCAAAATCAGATATATTCTGCAATGCTAGACAAGAATGTCACCAGTGACGTCATTAACAAAGCCTCTACGGGACTTGGGTATACTAATCAGGAACAACTCGCCACAATGGTTAAGTGCGCCGAGAAGCATGACAATGACTTTGTAAACAAATCGCCGACGCTAAATAGGTCGCCGTCGATGTGCATCGATGAGCTTCCGATTTAATTGCCAGTTTTGTGTTATTGTTTGTTAGTTTTTTTGGGAAAAATTATTATTTTTCATGATAATATAAAGCATAGTGTTATATACAGCCACAGACAAATTATACAATACTCCTAATGTTGAAAACAAATGAATTGATTTTAAAAAATTGAGGGTCGCAACCACTAACTATGCCGCCGTTGATGTGCATCGATGAGCTTCCGATTTTATTGCCTCTTTTTCCAATCGCTGTTAGTTTTAGAAGATCGCCGGGCATATAATCACAACAAGCAGAACGTACAATATATTTTCCACTCCATTGCGTAAAAATACAATACGGGAAAAGCCCGCAGTTTGATGAGGACCAAAAGTACTTGCAAGTACCGGTCGTTAAAAGTGTGGAACGCTCATCAACTTTAACTTGAAATATCTTTCGGTAGGGAAGTTTTCATGCAAAATGTGATGAATTTACAATATATTTTGGTCTCGTCTGGCGATTTCAAGTGCTAACTCCATTTTTTTTTTGTGTGGAAAAAGGTCATTATTTCCCTTTAAAATTAAATCTGACATTTACAAGCCTTTTCCGCCTTCCGGTGGGTTGATTGAGAATAACAATCAACTTGAGTTATATGTGAGCTTTGTCAATATGCTGTGCGTTTGCTGAAGTTCTGTGGGTACGACAGTATGTATTCTTTTTCCTTTATTGTGATGACGGGAGTTTTAGCCCATATTTTATTTGGAAGCATTTGGAAGCTATGCTTCTGCTTTGTAGGCATTTGTGAGAGTGATGGAGGCGCTGGTGGCGAACATTGGAAGCGGCCAGTGACGGCGGATAAGGGGGGGGGGGGGAGCTGTCCCCACTCATGAAGTTGGAGGGGCAAACATATGATTTTGCCCCCATACATTTGTAATGGGGGCCCTCCAAGAAGTTGGTTCGGTTTTTCAATTTTGACCGAAACAATGACCCAGGGCCACGATGTGCCCCCAGCCAGCCTGAGGGGCCTTCTAAGGCCGACAGAAGGCCCTCAGTCGGCCTGAGTGAGCCCCTCGGTAGGCCTGAGCGGGCCCTCAGAAGGCCTGGGACTTCAACATGGGCCTGCCCGACGTTTTTTGCGACCATTTAGGGGCCCTGCACAATATAGTGGCCTAAATCCGAGGAGATACCGTTTCGCGGCAAAAATAAAGGGGGAGGGCTTTTGGCCGTGGGAGGGGCCCTTTGGCCGAGGGGGCCCCTGGGTTTCTTTGCCCCCCCCCCCCACATCCGAAAATACGATCTGCCGCCACTGAAAGGCACAGGTACGAAGGTCAGATTGTAGGTAGATTGATATGATATGCATCTTAAAGCAGAATGCATACCAGGGGCGGAACTTTATATCTCTTTGGGAGGGCCCCCCATGCTGAGCTGAGCCCCCAATGGTGTTCCAAGCCCCCCCCCCCAATGTTTTTCCAAATGTGTGCCCTTCCAAAATTTCAAGGACTACTCGTACAGATTGTTCTGTTTTTAATTTTGCGTATTTCATTACATCAAGATGTGATTCCATCTTATTACGAGCGAGCGCGAAGCTCTCGCTCTTCTTAACGTGGTATATGGGGGAAATCTGAATATGAGCGGCCCGGCCCGGCCCGACCCGTAGCGACGCTTTTGAGAAGCTCATATCTCTGCAACTACACGTCCGATTGACATGCTGACTTCTTTGCTGAGCAGCCCCATCCAACCTACCCTGTTTGAGACCAGTGCCGACTCATGTGGGTAACTACCACTGCGCGTGGCGCGTGCCGCGTGAGGGGTGTTGAAAAGTGTTTTCTCGCAAAAACTCTGCAACGGCTGAGCCGATTGTGTGCAAATTTGGTGTGTGGTTAGGGACCCCTCAGCCGCCGCCTACCCACAAGTCAGGGGTGGGGTGCCTCTGAACGTGCGCACGTGCACACTCCTATTTTATATCTCAGGAACGGCTGAACCGATTGCGTTCTAATTTGGTGTGTGGTTAGGGACCTCTCAGCCGTTGCCTTTCCACAAGTCAGGGGTGGAGTGCATCTGCACGTGCGCACGTGCTCACCCCTATTATATATCTCAGGAATGGCTGAACCGATTTTGCTAAAATTTGGTGTGTGGTTAGGGAGCTCTCAACCGCTAGTTTCCCACAAGTCAGGGATGGGGTGCCTCTGCACGTGCGCATGTGCACACCCCTATTATATATCTCAGGAACGGCTGAGCCGATTGTGTTCAAATTTGGTGTGTGGTTAGGGACCCCTCCGCCGCCGCCTACCCACAAGTCATGGGTTGGCGGCGGCGCCTCTGCACGTGCGCACGTGCGCACCTTTTTTGTATCTCAGGAACTACATGCCCGATCGGGTTGAAATTCACCATACATTTATTTCGCGCTCGCTCGTTCATCGCCAACTACGGCGCCTTACTGGTAAATATACGAGGATTGTGATTCCATCTGCGACTGCTTTTTCTATTATGATATAATGAATAAGTCGGTAGCAAGGTTTGTCTTCGGCTAACAAGTCCGTAGATACTCAAGCGTTCAGGTTAGCGAATAGCGGAGCGGAACATAAACTTTTTAGCCATCGCCATCTTTTTCTGTTTAGCCATGTCGCCACCAATTAGCCATCGGGGTGCTCTATTTAAATGGTGTTCAACGGAATTGGTTGTTACGAGCGAGCGCGAAGCGCTCGCTCGTCTTTCCGTGGTGTATGGAAAAAAATATGATTATGAGCGGCCCGACCCGACCCGACCCGGCCCGTAGCGACGCTTTTGAGAAGCTCATATCTCTGCAACCGCACGTCCGATTGACAAGCGGACTTCTTTGCTTAGCAGCTCCACCTAACCTACCCTGTTTGATACCAGTGCCGACTCATGTGGGTGACTACCACTGCGCGTGGCGCGTGCCGCGTGAGGGGTGTTGAAAAGTATTTTATCGCAATAACTCCGCAAGGCTGGGCAAATTACGTGCAAATTTCGTGTGTGGTTAGGGACCCCTCAGCCGCCACTTTTACACAACTCAGCAGGGCGTATTTTAAGGGATTTTGACTGGGGTGGCAACTCGGCGATTAGGGGCGCCATCTCTCAAGGGGGGCACCATCGCCAAAAACGCCAAGGGTGGATCCAGCCTCTGTCCGTGGGGGATCTTTTTATGGCAGAAAGGTACCCCATTTTTTCCCTCCGCAGATTTGGGCCGGTCACCATATTTTGGTATTCGAGCTTAAGAAATTCACTTAAAAAATTATTTTGTGGATTTGTTCCCGAATATGATTTTTTTTTTGTATTTGGAGGTCAAAAACACCAAATTTCAAAATCCGAGATAGCCATTTTGAAGAGAATGTCATTTCCTTACTTTTGACGTGTTTTTGGTTATTTGCAATTTGCTTTAAAACTCTACTTTCTACGATTGTTAAACATTTATCATTTTCCCACCCAAAATGCCATGACATGACGTCATTAAAATGCCATTATCTCCCAAAATGTTATATCAATAGCATTGGATTTTTGTGTGAAGACGCAGAATTGATGCAGTATAAGGTACTGAACGTTTGACGTTGATATCTATCATAGTTTTCAAGTTATTGAGGAAATCCGGGAGGGGGAGGGGGCAGATTCTGCCCCCCCCCAGCGGGGCGCGGGTTAAGTGTCACCGGGGCTGTTTGAATTGCATCAGGTGCGCTGTTTTGTCTATCATTGAAAGAAAGGGATACTACATACAAACTTCAAATTCAATCCCTCGAGAGAAAAAAAACTTCCGTTTTCAGCATGAAGTTTTCTTCTAAGATCATTGTTTTCACGTTCAGTGCAGGGAACGCGCGAGGAAGGGGGGAATACTTGTATCATGGATAAAGTAAGTATGGATAGGTAACTCCGCCCACATTCTATTGTTCTATGCGACCACGCGCAGCCGCTGCCGTTTCCCGTACTACAAAAAGGACAGCAAGTATACCGCCCGTCCCGTGGTAGGGTTGTTATTGAGTTCAGTGGTGGTAGGCCGCAACGCTGAGACGGCTGCCCCGTCGAATGGTTTATCGCCTTCCGGTAATTGTGGGATGAACCATATTAAGTTTAAATGCATTCGGGAAGATCTCACAAGCACTTATGCCATGTTGGTTCCACCGATGGACATCATTCCTGGTAATTTGTGCCCATATATGTAGGAACGTCCACATGGTAGGCCGTTTCCCGTACTACAAAGCGAAAGCTAGTACCGCTCTGTGGTCGCTAAATCGCGTATGAATCGCTAAATCGCGTAAATCGCGTATCCGTGCTTGTATTGAATGCCCTCCTAGATTCCTGTGCGTGTGTGTGTGTGTGTGTGTGTGTGTGTGTGTGTGTGTGTGTGTGTGTGTGTGTGTGTGTGTGTGTGTGTGTGTGTGTGTGTGTGTGTGTGTGTGTGTGTGTGTGTGTGTGTGTGTGTGTGTGTGTGTGTGTGTGTGTGTGTGTGTGTGTGTGTGTGTGTGTGTGTGTGGGGGGGGGGGATTTGCCCCTTATGCCCCCTCCCCATAGATCCGCCAGTGCCAGCAATTACCGCCAAGGAGAGCCTCTGGCAGACACTTAAAGGGAATGTTTCACCTTTCCGAAAGTTGTCAAAGATACGCTGGTTGTAGTCGAAAAATTCGGACTGATTTGTGCTGCTGAAAACGATGGTGACATCTTTTCACTCGAAAAGTCATTTAACTTTATACAAATTAAGTTTTTAAATTTGGGCTGATGACGTCATTATTGAGCTATAGACCACCGCAGATTGGCTGACAAAGTGGGATTGGCTGAAAAATGTCTTGTCAGCCAATCAGCGGCTGCACCAGCCTGGGTGCATTTTGAAAATGCTAAAATAAATTGCTTAAAATCGGTTAAGTTTTGGGAAAAATGACCGCGTTAAGGGGGGTGCCTCTCCTTCCGCACCGTGCGGAAGAAGAGGCCCCGTCACTAGACGGAGGGGCGCCGTCACTGGGCGCGTCACGGGCGGAGAGGGGCGGTCACCAGTCGGAGGGGCGCCGTCACTGGCCGGAGGGGCGCCTTCACTGGCCGGAGGGGCGCCGTCACTGGCCGGAGGGGCGCCGTCACTGGTCGGAGGGGCGCCGTCACTGGCCAGAGGGGCGCCTTCACTGGTCGGAGGGACGCCGTCACTAGCAGAAGGGGCGCCGTCACTGGCCGGAGGGGCGCCGTCACTGACCGGAGGGGGCGCCGTCACTAGCCGGAGGGGCACAGTCACTGGTCGAAGGGGCGCCGTCACTGGCCGGAGGGGCGCCTTTACTGGTCAGATGGGCGCCGTCACTGGTCGGAGGGGCGCCGTCACTAGCCGGAGGGGCGCGGTCACTGGCCGGAGGGGCACCGTCACTGGCCGGAGGGGCGTCGTCACTGGCCAGGGGCGCGTCACGAGCGGAGAGGGGAGGTCACTAGTGGGAGGGGCGCCGTCACTCGCCGGAGGGGCGCCGTCACTGACCGGAGGTGCGCCGTCACTAGCCGGAGGGGCGCCGTCACTAGCGGCAGGGGTGCCTTCACTGGCCGGAGGGGCGCCGTCACTGGCCAGGGTCGCGTCACGGGCGGAGAGGGGCGGTCACTAGTCGAAGGGGCGCCGTCACTCGCCGGTGGGGCGCCGTCACTGACCGGAGGGGCGCCGTTACTAGCCGGATGGGCGCCTTCACTGGCCGGAGGGGCGCCGTCACTGACCGGAGGGGGCGTCGTCACTAGCCGTAGGGGTGTCGTCACTGGCCCGAGGGGCGCCGTCACTTGACGGAGTGGCGCCGTCACTGACCGGAGGGGGTGCCGTCACTAGCCGGAGGTGCGCCGTCACTGGCTGGAGGGGTACCGTCACTAGCTGGAGGGGCGCCGTCACTGACCAGAGAGGCGCCTTCACTGGCCGGAGGGGCACTATCACTAGCCGGAGGGGCGCCGCCACTGGCCGGAGTGGCGCCGTCAATGGTCGGAGGGGTGCCGTCCTTGGTCAGATGGTTGCCATCACTGGCCGGAGGGGCGCCGTCACCGGCCGGAGGGGCGCCGTCACTGGCCGGAGGGGCGCCTTCACTGGCCGGAGGGGCGCCGTCACTGGTCGAAGGGGCGCCGTCGCTAGCCGGAGGGGCGCCGTCACTGGCCGAAGGGGCGCCGTCACTGGCCGGAGAGGCGCCGTCACAGGTCGGAGGGGCGCCGTCACTGATGGGAGGGGCGCCAGCTTTGCATGGACACCTCGGGTCCAAAGGACCAGGTCATGCCCTGAATGACCGTATACTCTGTACGCCACTGGTGCCTGTCCTGTTGGCGGTGCTAATTGCAAAAC
Organism: Chirona hameri; assembly: GCA_036785665.1. Taxonomy (NCBI): domain Eukaryota; kingdom Metazoa; phylum Arthropoda; class Thecostraca; order Balanomorpha; family Balanidae; genus Chirona; species Chirona hameri. The sequence goes on from JAXIVJ010001026.1 coordinate 140,209, forward strand.
AAAAATGGTCGGGGGGGGGGGGGGGGGGGCGCCTTCGGCTCCCGTTAAAAACGGTATGGACATTCCGTACTGTCCGTATAGGTGGTTGCACCCCTGCTGAAATGGACGGTATTTTAATTTGGATTGGCGTTCTTTTGATCAAAGGGGCGGCCTCATCAGCCTTTACTTTATCGCCGAGAGGGGTGTTTCAGCATCTTTTAACTGGGGTGGCAAAGTGCCGTCACTGGGGTGGCATTCTTCATGACTGGGGTGGCAATTCCCACCTCAGTTACTATGTTAAAATACGTCCTGCAACTCAGGGGTGGGGTGACTACGCGTGCGCACGTGCACACTCCTATTCTATATCTCAGGAACGGCTGAGCCGATTGTGTTCAAATTTAGTGTGTGGTTAGGGACCTCTCATCCGCCAGTTTCCCACAAGTCAGAGGTGGGTGCCTCTGCACGTGCGCACGTGCACACCCCTATTCGGTATCTCAGGAACGGCTGAGCCGATTGTGTTCAAATGTGGTGTGTGGTTAGGGACCTCTCAGCCGCCGCCTTTCCACAAGTCAGGGTGGGATGGCTTTGCACGTGCGCACGTGCACACCCCTATTCTATATCTCTGGAACGGCTGAGCCGATTGTGTTCAAATTTGGTGTGTGGTTAGGGACCTCTCAGCCCCCACTTTCCCACAATTCGAAGGTGGGTGCCTCTGCACGTGCGCACGTGCGCACCCTTTTTGTATCTCAGAAACTACTTGCCCGATCGAGTTGAAATTCCCCATACATTTCCTTCGCGCTCGCTCGTTCATCACCAACTACGGCGCCTTCCTGGTAAATGCATTGTTTGCCTGTAATAGGGCTGATAGTTACTGCAGCCTTTTTGGCTCCCTGGTATTGCAATATCCTAAATATTAAATATCCAACATCCGTGCTAACATAATACGTTTGATACGGAGGAACATCGAGGGGATCGAGCCATCAAAGGGCATCGGGCAATCGTGGCCAGGGGGCCATGGGCCCTCCAGGAGGTTAACCGAGGTCGGCCTGATGGAGTCCTTGGTTGACCTGACGAGCCCTTGGTCAGCCTGAGCGGGCCTCGTTGGGCCTGGAGGGGAGTCGGAGCAGCGCCCTCCCAAATAGCTCCAGAGGCACCCTCTGAGACCAGAGGCGCCCCGGCCTCACATTCAGCGAAGGGCGCCTTTGGATGTATGTTGGAAGGGTGCCCTTAGGCCTCGAATAGATGTATCTGAGGGTGCTTTTGGACTTTGTGGGAGGGCGCCTTCAGAGGTGTATCGGAGGGCGCCTTCGGAAATGTATTGTAGGACAACTCCGAAAGTGTATGCGGGGGCGCCTTTGAAGGTATGTGGGAGGGCGCCATCGGAGATATATCGGAGGGCGCCTTTAGAACCTGCAGGTATGTGGGAGGGCGCCTTCAAAGTTCAAAGGTTCATCGGTGGGCGCCTTTGGGGTATGTAGGAGGGCGCCTTCAAATATGTATCGAAGGGCACCTTTGGAGGTATATGGGAGGGCGCCTTTGGAGGTATGTTTGAGGGCGCCTTCAGAGGTGTATGTGTATCAAAGGGCGCCTTTGAAAGCATGTGGGAATGCGTTTTCAGAGGTGTATTGGAGGTCGTCTTTGGAGCTATGTGGGAGGGCGCCTTCAGATATGTATCGGAGGGCGCCTCTGGAAGTATTTGGGAGGTCGCTTTGAGGGTATGTGGGAGAGCGCCTTTGGAAGTATGTGGGAGGGCGCCTTTAGAGGTGTATCGGAGGGCGCCTTTAGAGGTATGTGGGAGGGCGCCTTCAGAAGTGTATCGGAGCGCGCCTTATATTCAGTGGAACGCGCCTCATATTCACCCGGAGCGCGCCTCACATTCAGCAAAGGGCGCCTTCGGAGCCCTTCGCTGAATGTGAGACGCATTTCATGAACCGAAGGCGCCTTCGGTGCATGTGGGCGCCTTCGGTGCGTGAGGGCGCCTTCGGCGCCCAAGGGGGGACCATGATGCAGTGACCCCCTAAATACGCCTCTGGGTATCAATATCATAAAAAGCACTAGGAAAAAAGTATCAGTGCAATGGAAGAATTGAAGGGGAAATATTTTTACTTTTTGAGGGAAGTTGACAGGAATTTAAGTGAAATTTCGGTAGCAGAAAAACGGTCATATTATGGCGTTAATGTGCCCTATTTGTTGTTTAGCCGCACACTTTGTGCTCGCTGAAAGGGAAGACCGGCAGATAGTTTTACGACATGAACGTTTTGGTGCACAAGTTTTCAGTCGCTTCGACCGAATAGCTACAAATAAATAAGCTTCTGAAAACCATAGCTACGGTCGTGCCGGCCATACGTATATTTCCCCCCCTAGTTGACGGAAGACCTCGCTCCGCTCGGTAATCAAACTGTTTATGCCGGGTCCTGACCTCGGAAATCTATCCATTCAAAAGCTTCGGACTAAATTTATAAAACAAAATATACAAGCAATTTCGTTCAGGTTCTGCCAAATGCGTTCGAAGTTTGCAAACCGAGGTAGTTTTCGGATAACTACTTCATGCATTACTCCAAGTACATACGTGAGTTACTTCATCCGCATCAGTCTCGGCTAGCCGTCCACAAACGACTACCCCGCATACAGTGGCGGCAGAAGGTATTTTCGGATGGAGGGGGGGGGGGGGGGGGGGGGGGGGCAAAGAAACCCAGGGCGCCCCCTCGGGCCAAGCGCCCCCCCCCCCCAAAAAAAAAACTCGCGAAATTATATCTCCTCGGATTTAGGCCTCAATATTATACCAGTAAAACGCCTTTTTGGGCGATGACCGAGCTGGCGCGCTCTAGTAAAGCTAAAACAGATTTGAAATATGAAACGGTACGGGAGCACACGTGCGCATTGACTGTGTCCCAATAATGAGTAACACATTCAATAGTTTGATCTTGGTTATACCCTAGTATGCATAGTTTTAGGAACGTTCAGCTGAATGGAGATGTACAAATTAAATGCCACTTCCCTGGGACAAACTACATAAAACAATAACATGTATTAACCCTCGCCCGGGTGGGAGGGGGAATGCCACCCCGTCGGTTTTTCAGAAATAACTAGTGTAGTTTCCAACCGATTGCGATTAAACTTTCAGTACCCTGCTTTTGAACAATTTGACACATACTCTAAACATGTTGGAACTTCTAATCCACATGACCCGTGACATATGACCTGTTTCTCAAGGTCATGTCAGGCGCAACTGGCGTCTCTTAGTATCGATGTTTGTAACTTGTGCAGTTTCCGAGTGTTTGTTGTTCAGGAGCATATGCACAGGTATTTCTAGGTGATAGTTGTGGTTTCAACTGAGATTGTGACCTCGATTGACCTTTTCAATGGCCAACCGAGGTCATTAACCTCCGATGACCTCAGATTACCTTTTTTGGATTCTGGCGGTTTCCAGGACAGTTTGTGACGCTGATTTAAAATTTGGGATACATTTTGCATAATTATGTGTTCCACTGGGGTCATGGGCTTCCAGAGGCCAACCGAGGTCACTGACCTCAGATGACCTGACCTGACCTTTTTGAAGTTTGGCAGTTTATAGGACATTTTGTGACGCTGATTTCAAATTTGGCACCCATTAAGCATTATGATATGCTCATTCACGATTCTAGCTCGATAAAATTCAAATTATACGCATTTACAATTATTATGACTTTTGGGTCATTGACATGACCTCATAGGTCACCCAAGACCTTAATATCAGATATCGTGGCTTCCTCTTGCCACAAGCAACACGCTCGTTTTTTAATCGAAGCTCTAGCTCAATTAGGAGCGAAACGCTAGGGGGGGGGGGGGGGGGTCGCACCAACCCCCCTCCCTACCCAAACACGTAGTGATTTTGCCCTACCCGGCGAGGGTTAAAGTGACATATTCACCTTTTTATTTATTTATTTGCATTTTTCTGTGACACATGTATGGTTTCAAATTGATCGTGTTTCAATATAAAAGTGAAATAACAACTTTTTATATTCCAAAAATTAAATTATGTGAAATAAATAAATATGTACTAACATACGGTGACGAACAGTATGATCCATCACTATCTTTGGTTTCAATATTATTTGTAAACAAGACATAGGTCCAGAAATGAAGTAAGTGCTCCAAGAAGCGTGACAACGTCCCTGATTGGTCAATGAAACAAATCGCATATACTAAATACGTCGCCGTCCTTGGCCAAGTTAATCCGCGGAATGCATCACGGTTTTCTGAAACGTTTATTGATTGATTATGGATAAACGTCTTAGATAAATGTTGCATGTGTGCATTGTAGTATATTAAATAACTGTTCGTTGAAAATTGATGTGAAAAACATATCATTTATTTTCACACAAAAAAGTCGTGAACACTAAATAGTTCGCCGTCCGGGGCCAAGCTAAACTGCCGATTTCAATGCACTTTTTCAAATGCTGTTGATTGTTCATAAAAGTTTGGTACATATTCGCAAAAGATAGAGTGCATAAAACATATTATATGCCTTCATGGTAAATAACAAAAAAAAATAAAAAAAAATAACGAGGGTTAATGCATGTTATTGTTTTATGTAGTTTGTCCCAGGGAAGTGGCATTTAATTTGTACATCTCCAGGAAAGAGATTTAGGTGTCGTGGTAAACAATAGACTATCAGCGTCAGACCAGGTTGTAGAAGCTAGGAAAAAGGCACTTAGAATGCTAGGGGCCATTAACAGAAATGTTTCCTACAAGAGTGAAAAGGTAATAACAAAACTGTATTGTGCATACGTTAGACCACATTTGGAGTATTGTGTACAAGCCTGGTCTCCAACATATGAGAAAGATTGCTGGTTGTTAGAAAGAGTTCAAAAAAGGGCAACGAAAATGGTTAATTGTCTTGGTAGTTTACCTTATGAAGATAGATTAAAGAAATTGGGTATGTTTTCACTTAGATATAGAAGGCTAAGAGGAGATCTAATTGAAGTCTTCAAATTTGTAAATGGTCAGCATTCCGGATATTTAAAGGGAATGTTTGAGTTCAATAGGGAAAATCGAGGTAGAGGTCATCAGCATAAACTCATTATGAAACAAAGTAGGACTAGGCTACGACAGTAATTTTTCAGTAGAAGGGTATGCTACATTGGAATATGCTACAGGGACATTGGAATATGCTACCAGGGGATGTCGTTGATGCAGTGACACTTGCTTCCTTCAAAATTAGATTAGATAAATACTTTACAGAGAAGGGATTAGTTCATAAATACTCGTGGGATTAGCCTTCTTTTATGCAGGTAGAGTAAGGTGATTTGAAGGGGCGAGACTGGTGGGGGGGGGGGGGGGGGGGGGGCAACCTCGGATGGGCCCAAGAGGCTTTTTGTTGCACTTTTCTTTTATGTCTTTAACAATGAGTAGGCAGGCTAATTTTCGCTCGGACAGTGAATTCGTTACCAAGTACTTGGTGAGTACCGACCGTTATAAGCGTGGAACGCTTATCAACTTTAACTTGAAATAGGCACGTAGCCAGGATTTCGTCCAGGGGGGAGTGGGGTGGGGTGGGGGTCGGCGCCTCGAAAGCTTCCCGAGCGTTGAAAGGGCCCCCCTTCCCAATCGTTGAAAGGGCCAAACAAAACGGATGAAAAGGCACGTTACAAAGATGGAGAATGCAGTATGCCAGGTATGGCATGGGCCATACCAACTTTGGAACCAGCGACACCAATTTAGAATCAGCTATACCATCTTCAAATATTTTTGTTTAGGCTCAAGACCTGGAACTCTGAAATAAATTGCGAAAGTTTTGAGTCTTATGCCCTGTATAGCATTCTCATCAATGCGTCGTATTGCGTATGGTGCGGAACTCTAAAAATGTTATTGGCGTGAGCATTTTTTTTTTGGGGGGGGGGGGGGGGCAAAAGACATGTTGGCCTCTCCACCTCTTTTGATGGGGTGGGGGTGATGGGGGTAACCTGCCCGCCAACCCCCCAAGCCCCCGCTTCCGCCGCCACTGCCCGCATAACGAGCCGGCGGCAGTCACCGGTTCCGGGGCGATCCGTCCTCCTGGTACAGTTACGGGAACCCCGGGTCGGTCAGCATGCAGAACAGTGAAATGCACTGAGCTTATGAAGAAGACAGAAAAACGCCAGTGGCGTTGCTTTGTATCGCACTACCGACCTCCTAAATATCTAGCAAACCCTGACCCTGACCCCCATGACCACTGAGCCAGTGTCTCCCGAAAGCAAAATCAAAAATCCAGTCCAGTGGCAGCCAGGTGGCGCATATAATTTCTGATATTCACGGCATATTAAGAATAATTATAATTGCACTCTATTGGAATCATGGATCGACGGAAAATTTGCATAAGATAGTGCGACCCTAAATTTTCTGAGAGTGCGACATACCAAATTTAGCGGTTTTGACTGCAAGGTGGGCGGAGTTATTAAGCAATCGGGTGACATCCGAAAGACCAGACGGACATCTAGGTGCGACCTTGCCAGGTGGCTTAAATCTGATAATTAGTATGAAATAGCTCTCTATGTAACACGAATAACTGTGATATATATCCCAAACAGGATGAGCGAATCGCCTGGCAGTGCCTATCGAATATAAAGTCGTTTGAATAATCTACCATGAATATTTCCGAAGAAGTTATTGTTTTTCAACTATGACCTGTTATAGTTTTAAATATAAAAAATACAGCTGCCAGATACACCTAAAAATTGCGTTCCTAAGTAAAAATTACAAAGTAAAAACTGATTTTCGTTCACATTGTCGCGAACCGTACTGATGGTGCATTTGGCGCTTCGTCCCCCCCCCCCCACTCAAAAATCCGTGGCGACGACCCTGCCCCCTACATAACCCCAAAATGAACAAAAATCCCCGGATTTGCCCCATTATATTTTTAGTGGGACCCCATTTTCAATTCAACTTGTATGCATATTTGGTTTGCCCTCAGATTGCCCGGCGGGGGGGGGGGGGGGGGGGGGGGAGAGGAGAGGAGAGGAGGAGGGGGGGGGGGGGGGGGGGGGGGGGGGGGGGGGGTAATAGCCCCGATCTCCCTCCAAGTACTCCCACAAAAACTCACCGTATTTGGCCGGCCTGGCCAAATACGGCGAGTTTTGGTGGATGTACCTTGGGGTGCCCCTGGCCGAGATAAAAATTGAATGACATTTTTGTGTGCAAATATATGCCCCTCTAAAAACATAGTGCGCCAAATCCGGTTATTTTTTTTTGGGTGGGGATACCTTATGACCCCCTGATCCAAAATTCCCCATCCCTCTGGAGAGAATCCTGGGTATGCCACTGGCGGTAATGGACATTTTTTTTCATGGAAAGGCCATTTTTTATACTTTTATTTGGTTAAATCAGAGGAATTTATGAGAGTGCAAAGCACACCAAGAAGGTCATTTACCGCTGACCAGTGAATAGCAGTATCCCACCTTTTCCAATGTGTAACTTATTTGTATTTTTTCCAGATAATTTGTGCTGCTCACAAGTCACAATAGGCAATTCACTGATTACTGTGAGCATCGGCGTTTTGTGTATATGCACCTCTGTTAGGCTGCGTATTAATCGGGGTTTTATCCCGGGCCCGGTCACCCCGGAACTGGTGCCCGTAAGCTCCCACACGGAAAGCGAGCGTGTCACCGCTGGCCCAACCGGTCCGCTATTTAACATGTTTCTGTTCTCTCATTTTAACGTTTCTGCTCTCATTTTAACATCCGAATTTCCTGAAAAATGACACAAGTTCAATGCTCATGCTGGTTTCTGTATTTCCTCTGCTTTTTACATTTATTGATAGAGCTCTCTTGTGAATTGAATATTTTTTATCAGATATTTCATTCAGGGGCAGCCCGAATGAAACAAGGCGACATTTGTACTAATTAAATCTGCTTTTTTAATTATTGTTACGGTTATCAAGTAATATGTCAACATATTAATATGAATGTAATCAATGATTGTTTTATTCGGGCAAAACTTTTAAACTTTATGTGAATATATCAAAGTTTACTATCTTTTTTTGTGATTCCTGTTACCAATTTCACAAGCCAACTCACCAAAAACCTGATTACTACCGTATGAATTTGTAAATTAATTTACACTTTATGCTTGCATTGGCATTTTGTTATTTCTCGCAAATATCCACCTCTTGTAAAGTACTTAATTTCAAATTGTTCGCATTAATTATAGCCTCCATCAGATTCGGTTCGAGCCATTAGATTAGCAGGCCATTAGGTGCCGCGAACAGGATTTTATCTCGAAGGTGTTTCTCACACAACCGACAGCAATACAGTCCTGTGTATTATAGTGGCACAAATGAGTAAGATAACTCTCATATACTGACTCCCTCATTTACAGCCAATGCGAGCCAGGCGCTCCCCACGAACACTTCTAACAGGGCACAACCGATACTAATATGGTAAGCCTTACACAGCGGTAATACACAGGTCGTGAGACTCTTCCACTAACGAAAACAAGTAACTGTGAACCTCCTATTCGGGTCTCAATCTCAACACACGTTCCCATGCAGACCGTATCTGAAACACATTTAAATAGATTCAATCTACATAAATATCCACGTGTGTGTATGTGTACCTATAACGCTGCATAATACCGGTCGCACGTTGACCAACTCCAGTGGCGTCATTTGACGTCAGCACTGCTCCTGAGGATGCGGCGCCGGCGGGCGGTGAACAGGCGGGATGACGTCAGTGGTGCCCGCTCAGGGGATGCGGCGGCGGCTGGTGGAGCGGGCGTAGTTGAGCAGCTCATCCGAGTCCTCGCACACCCAGGCCTTCTGGTGGTGGCAGGCGACGTCGTGCCACTTGATGCCGTCGTTGTAGAAGTTGTTGAGGATGCCGACGCAGCTCTCCTCGCCGGTGCCCTCCTCCGACTCGCGGTTGTCCGGCTGCGGCTTGCCGCCGCCGCCCGTTTGTGACCAGTTGGGGAAGCCGCCGTTGCGCACGTTGGTCGGCGTCATCTTCTCGCCGGAGCCGGACCAGAACCAGCCGTTGATCAGCTTCGGCTGGCGGCGGAACGCGGCGGCGGTCAGGACTTAACTGGTCAGTGGTGGACAGAGTGGCTTATCAGCCACTCTACTTTTGGGGCATCATTTTGGTTAAATCCTTTTATTTGGTTAAATCAAGGAAATTGGAGAGAGCGCAAAGCACACCAAGGCGAGAAGAGTTCAACTCCGCAAATAAAGCTTGCATTGGGGATCGTTTTTTTCTCAAATCAAGATCAAAGTTTCACAAGCACCATTTTTCACACTCCCCGCCTCTCCCCCTCTCCCTCATACCACTATTTATGGCGTACCTACGCCCCTGACCATAACGGAGGTGCTCCTGCAGTTTTATGCTGCATACATGGCTTACATACACAGCTTGCAAAAGCCTTGTGGGCGTTCCATTATGTTTTCAGTGCACATCCGAGCAGCCAATGGAGTTTTACCGTATACACATCGGCCGTCGGTGCGGGTATGTGTGGACTTCAACTTACGGTGTGGGCACGCAGTGCGCCAGTTGGGCTATCTAGTGCGGGTATAGTGTGGGCGTACCTGCAGGTCGGCACGGTCGCAACCGTCGAAGTCGCACTTGCGGCCGGACGTCCAGGCATACTTGACGTTGTTGGCGTCGATGGCCCTTTCGATCATCTTGGCCTCGGCGGCGGTCTCGAGCGACACCAGGTCCTGACAGTGCTTGCGGCAGATGTTGCGCGCGTCCAGCCAGTCGCGCTCGTGGCGCTTGGTAGCCCGGTGACGCCACGAGTAGAAGTAGTAGTGGCCGTTACGGAACTCGTGCGAGTGCTTCACTCCTGCGGGGAGGGGGACGGTCAGTGCACAGTACACACGCACAGCACAGTACACACAGTACACATATATAGGTTGACGCAGACATAGTGAACAAGTGAACACAGATTGTGTTGGTGACTGGGGAGGGGTGAGTGATTCAGATTTGAATAGTGAACATGTGAACACAGATTGTGTTGGTGACTGGGGAGGGCTGAGTGATTCAGATTTGAATAGTGAACATGTGAACACAGATTGTGTTGGTGACTGGGGAGGGGTGAGTGATTCAGATTTGAATAGTGAACATGTGAACACAGATTGTGTTGGTGACTGGGGAGGGGTGAGTGATTCAGATTTGAATAGTGAACATGTGAACACAGATTGTGTTGGTGACTGGGGAGGGGTGAGTGATTCAGATTTGAATAGTGAACATGTGAACACAGATTGTGTTGGTGACTGGGGAGGGGTGAGTGATTCAGATTTGAATAGTGAACATGTGAACACAGATTGTGTTGGTGACTGGGGAGGGGTGAGTGATTCAGATTTGAATAGTGAACATGTGAACACAGATTGTGTTGGTGACTGGGGAGGGGTGAGTGATTCAGATTTGAATAGTGAACATGTGAACACAGATTGTGTTGGTGACTGGGGAGGGGTGAGTGATTCAGATTTGAATAGTGAACATGTGAACACAGATTGTGTTGGTGACTGGGGAGGGGTGAGTGATTCAGATTTGAATAGTGAACATGTGAACACAGATTGTGTTGGTGACTGGGGAGGGGTGAGTGATTCAGATTTGAAGAAAACAAGTTTCTGCTGGAGACTAGGGTATTCATCTATAAATCGTCGTAGAAGAAACTGTAGTTTTACGTAGGTATTATTGATAAATAATTCAACTGAAATATTTGCGAAGTGTTACTTTACAATTCATGACTGTATTAAGCAGCGTGTGATCGCCCCACACTGGCCAAAGTGCTCCTGCCGACATGTCGACACTCACTGTTGGCGCAGGCCTTGGGGTCGGGCAGAATGAGGTCTCGGTTTCCTCCGCTCTGGGCGGCGGCGGCGGCCACCACCGCCAACAGCAGCAGCGCTCTCATCATCGTCACTGCCAACACAATGGAACACGTCACGGTCAAGGTCCACCACTATCGAGGCTATAAGGTGGAGAGCTGAGGTGCAAATATATTCATATAATGTACAACTTTTATGATTTTGAAAATACAAAATTAGCGTTATATCTTGTATTACACTTATTGTTTAGTATACCAAGCACTCACTAACGTCGTCAATAATACGAGTCGCTGTATTACTCGTGCTCGAGGATTATTACTCGTGCTCGCTGTATTACTCGTGCTCGAGGATTATTACTCGTGCTCGCTGTATTACTCGTGCTCGGGGAGGTCTCAGCGGAGCACACGGCGAGTAACGATGTGAGGTGCTGCGTCATAGTGGCGTGCTTTACACTACGAGCACGCAGCGAGTGAGAGTGAAAGTGACGGGAAAGTCAGCTGTCGCTTGGCCGGGTCAGAGAGCGCATCCGTGCCGACGGCGGCCGTTTCGGCGGGAACGGGCGACGCTGGTGACAGTGATAATTGGACAGAACAGGGCTTCGCTAGCTATCATTGACAGAGCAGGGCGGCGCAGACGATACAAGTCCAGGGCAGGACGGTTCAGATGATACATGTCCGGGGCAGGGTGGTATAAATGATGCATTTCGCGGGGACAGAACGGGGACGGTGGTGGCTTGGTGACCGCTGGCCGGGTCGGCGGCGGCGGCGGCTCCAGCCCTCCGCTGCCGATCGGGGGGGGGGGGGGGGGGGGGGGGGGGGGGGGGTAACGGGCCGCCGTATGTAACCGGTCGTTACCACTCCGGCTGACCCGAATGCTGGCCAGGTAGAACAGCAGCCATCGGTCAGTTATGAGACGTCTGTCCGTCTGCCCTCCACTCTCCCATGAGGGACCAAGGCATGACCGTCTCTCAACGGTCTGTGGACCAAGGCATGACCGTCTCTCAACGGTCTGTGGACCAAGGCATGACCGTCTCTCAACGGTCTGTGGACCAAGGCATGACCGTCTCTCTTACGGTCTGTGGACCAAGGCATGACCGTCTCTCAACGGTCTGTGGACCAAGGCATGGCCGTCTCTCAACGGTCTGTGGACCAAGGCATGACCGTCTCTCTTACGGTCTGTGGACCAAGGCATGACCGTCTCTCAACGGTCTATGGACCAAGGCATGACCGTCTCTCAACGGTCTGTGGACCAAGGCATGACCGTCTCTCAACGGTCTGTGGACCAAGGCATGACCGTCTCTCAACGGTCTGTGGACCAAGGCATGACCGTCTCTCAACGGTCTGTGGACCAAGGCATGACCGTCTCTCAACGGTCTGTGGACCAAGGCATGACCGTCTCTCAACGGTCTGTGGACCAAGGCATGACCGTCTCTCAACGGTCTGTGGACCAAGGCATGCCCGTCTCTCAACGGTCTGTGGACCAAGGCATGACCGTCTCTCAACGGTCTGTGGACCAAGGCATGACCCGTCTCTCAACGGTCTGTGGACCAAGGCATGACCGTCTCTCAACGGTCTGTGGACCAAGGCATGACCGTCTCTCAACGGTCTGTGGACCAAGGCATGACCGTCTCTCAACGGTCTGTGGACCAAGGCATGCCCGTCTCTCAACGGTCTGTGGACCAAGGCATGACCGTCTCTCAACGGTCTGTGGACCAAGGCATGACCGTCTCTCAACGGTCTGTGGACCAAGGCATGACCGTCTCTCAACGGTCTGTGGACCAAGGCATGACCGTCTCTCAACGGTCTGTGGACCAAGGCATGACCGTCTCTCAACGGTCTGTGGACCAAGGCATGACCGTCTCTCAACGGTCTGTGGACCAAGGCATGACCGTCTCTCAACGGTCTGTGGACCAAGGCATGACCGTCTCTCAACGGTCTGTGGACCAAGGCATGACCGTCTCTCTTACGGTCTGTGGACCAAGGCATGACCGTCTCTCAACGGTCTGTGGACCAAGGCATGACCGTCTCTCAACGGTCTGTGGACCAAGGCATGACCGTCTCTCAACGGTCTGTAGTGTCAGTACTTTCAACTTTGACAGGCTGATAAACACGGTACGTTAGATGTGCCTATATACGTAATAGGATTAAGAGATGTAATTTAAATTAGACGAGAAGTGCGCTTGCTAGTCTCTTATTTGCCGTATCTACGCCATCGAATAAGAACGTCGAAAAGTACATGCAAGGAATCGGCAAGAACGTTTTTGAATCTCAGGGTGCAACTTAAACTTTCGATTTCCGGTACGTGACAAAACCTTTGCCAGTACTTGACGATAGCATGAACAAAAAGGTGTGGAAACTTGTCACGATCCGGCACCTGGTCGTTGTCGGTGACAGCGATGTCTCTCCACCACACCGCTGAAGAGTGATCCACCTCGAGTAGCACTGTGCGCCAAACAGAGCCAGTCACAGTCGAACCGCCTTCTGAGCGCCAGTCGAGCCGCCTTCTGAGCGCCAGTCGGCGCGGTGGGCGGCAGAGAAAGTGTGGCAGGTTTCGTAGTTGCCGGCGGCGGCGGCGGCGGCGCCTCAGTGGCAGGTAACGGTGTGGACTGTGGGGGCGCCGCGGGCCGGTGAAAGTCGGCTCGGCCCCACGGCCACCTCTTCACGGCCAGAGAAACCGCCCGGCGCCGGGGTGGTGGGGTCTGCGTGACGAGACATACTCCCCTCCGACCAGCGGCCGGACCCTCGGCTGTGTGCCGCGGGCATTGTTCAACAGAGGTCGTTACACCCAGCCGGATGCCTACAACCGGTCGTGGTTTCCAGTTCCATTGGCAAATTCTAGAGGCGGAATTTCTCTTGCCTGAATTATTGGACACGATTATCCCACTCAGCAACTTCAGTCGACTGCTTGTGGCGCCGCCTGGCGCCGACCACAAGCTACCTCGGTCAAGGACGAGCGGCCAGCGAAGTAAAAAATCAAACCAAACCAACTAACCAGGAAAACTGAACGGGAGACTGGGATGCAGTGTGGAGGAAAAAAGTAACATACCGATCACGACCGGGCTCAAATTGAATACCGTTTTACTTGGCTAGGTCATGAGTTCATTTGACAAAACGTCTGATGAATGTATCACTTCAATATTGCTTAGCCTCAGGTTACGAATATGCGAAATAAAATATTGTTCAAATATATTTTATTTCACGTATTTTAGCTTCAGTCAAACTCAAATAATTTCAAAGAGATAGCGAATTAACGTCAGCCTCTAATGACAAATAGTGTTGAGTGCAGACGGGTGATTGATTCGACTTTTTTTAAACGATTACATCACGATTCATTTTGGAACCTTAATGATTCAATCCCCGTTAGATTCATGGATACCAATTTTGAGAATTGATTCTTTCCGATTCAAAGAATCAAACAAATAATATTATGATGCAACTGAGAGACCGTTTTCTATTCAGCACGTGTTACACATATTTTACCAATAAATGCATGCGTGTATGGATCGTAATGCTGAAGCCAATAGGGAAAACACCGGAAGTGATAATGGACTCTACAGGATCCAATGACACCTTTGTTATTGGATCATACCATATTTGGTCATTAATTATTGGATTCCTGCTTCAATTGTACAGTCGCATGATGAAATATTTAATGGACTCGCGCCTGAAAGATTTCTTATTGAACTCGCTTTCGGCTCGTCTAATAACAACTATTTTTTCAGGCGCTTGTCCAATCAAGTATAACCAGTAAAACGCCTTTTTGGGAGCGATGACCGAGCGAGCGCGCACTGGTAAAGCTAAAACAGGTTTGAAATATGAAACGGTACGGGAGCACACGTGGTAGTAACACATAGTCATTTTAGTCATCTTAGTCCTCCATAAAAATTGCCAGGACTCCACTCCATGCATGCCAACATAAAAAATTAAGTTTTATTAAATTGTACATTATTTTTTTCTCTCGAATCCGCCAAAAGGGAGTACGTCCTGAGCGCTGCATGCTTCAGCGTACAAAAAAACGAATGCTTATATAAATCAAGCCATTTTTTTTTATCAATAATGATTTTTGTTCATTTCGACGTCTGCGGGTGTCACGCGCTGTGGTACCACTCCTATCAGAACGCACCATAACAAAATCAAAATTGATTTGATGGTCCTATCCAATGGTGAAAACCCGATCTCAATCGGAGCAGTGGTTGCAAAGTCATTAGCTTCCGAACAGCGTCTGTATGGCCTGGTCGGGCCAGGTCGGGCCGGTTCGGGCCGGTTCGGACCGGTTCGGGCCGGGTCAAATGTAAATTTGTCTTGTAAGTTGACGAGAAACCTCACGGGCGCTTCGCACCCGCTCGGTAATAATCGATTCACGTTTGATTCAACATTTAAACATATATGTTGAATTTATGTCAAATCAATACAAATGGAAACATACATATGTATGATCATTCAAACATTGTTACAGTAATAATATTCCAGTACAAATGAATGTAGCCATGGGGCTGCAATGTATTTGCACAATTTACCATGTGCACTTGAATAGTTAAGAATCGTTAAATCGTTTGATTCAATTAGCCTTAGTTCCATGCGGGTTTTGATTCAATCATGATTCATGAATCAAAATATCTGGTGGTGAATCGATTCTTTTTTTATTCAGGGAATTTTGATTGAACGATTCCAGTCGACTCAATCAGAGTCGAATCTATAACCAGTCTGGACTCGAGTGTCATGGAAAGTGTGCGGGCATTTTAACAGAACAAACACAAATTTCTTAATGCATCAGCTCTCTCCCAGCTAGGGAAAGTAATAATTAAAATCGGAATAGCGTCTTCTTTAGAAAGTACCGTGCACATAAACGTGGGTTGAGAAAGGAGAAAGTCTTAATGAAAGCTAGTTTTTACGCAAAGTCGCGCTTCATTGTCATCTGAACTAAATACAGGCATGTGTGATGCGTGCAGGGTTTCTCCGTGTGGCGGGCCATGTTAAATTCAACCACGTAAAATATTCGTAGGTATATAATACTTTTGAAAGGAAACATAAATAGCGCTTACAATAAAATTATAGTTAAAGTTTTGTAGTCAGTTCATAAACCAATTTGCATATCATGTTGCCAATTATGCTTTAAACTTTATGCATGTGAAATGTTTCATTTGATTTCAGCTTTGAATAGTTGTTAATCATTTTATGCAGTCGAGATATTATGAACGACCGGGAACGATATTGCATGGGTGATGACTGTTCAGTTGCAGCTGTCTCACTCATTATCCCACGCCGATATCTCTCTTTGCCATTGAATCACGTGCTAAAGCTATTTTTTTAACCGAACGTCAGTTAACTCGGAATTTAATCACCATATGGTGATTATCAATCTGATAATCTACGGCTGTGAAATCTTCGGGTGAGACTTTAGTAAACTTTCGACCGATTCTGAGTAAATATGGGCAAATTTGTTTTAAATTACATCAATATACTACTGGTAGTAACAAAGCTGAGCTAGGATTGCGAAAATATATCACTGCTGGTTCTGATTTTTTTTTAACGTAGCGGCGTGGGATAAAATTATAACACCACTCGCGAGTATAAAGATGCGTTAATCGACTCGGCTTCGCCTCGTCGATTAACTGCATATTTATACTCGCTCGTGGTGTAATACATATTACATAAGCTACCACTCAGCTGTTGGATGCATCTTTTCAAAATTATTATGCTGCATTGAATGGCATAAGAAGTGTAGATATATGTTCGTGAATCAGCTCTTTGAGCTGATATGTATTTGATTGGATCATTACTTCCAGAGCTTCTCATGTAACAATTCATGGTTCTCGTATATAAAACGAACTAATCCAAAACAAATATGAGAACAGCAGAGAACTGCTTCGAATCAGCATGATTGAAGAGCTTGACTATGACGAACGAGGTCAAAACCTGTGCCAGTTTTTGCAACCGAGTTTGTTTTTAACTTGCAAGTATTCAGCAATATGTTATATGGAAGTACAAACGCTCCCTCTTTCCGTATCTCTGATAAAAACGTGATTTTATAAACCGAGATTGGGTGAGCCCGAGCTCTCGACTATTTTAGCGTTAGTGGACGGGCGAGTCATCCAGCATTGTGATCAAGACCATATGCCACCATCAGGGCATATAATCAGTAAAATAGCGTTTGCTTGGCAGAAACGGACTGCGTACTTCCTGAATTATGCCTCGCTCATATTCGCCTCCTATTAGAACATTTCAATGGTATAACGAAAACGACCCAACGTACTGTCTGTCTGTCTGTCTGTCTGTCTGTCTGTCTGTCTGTCTGTCTGTCTGTCTGTCTGTCTGTCTGTCTGTCTGTCTGTCTGTCTGTCTGTCTGTCTGTCTGTCTGTCTGTCTGTCTGTCTGTCTGTCTGTCTGTCTGTCTGTCTGTCTGTCTGTCTGTCTGTCTGTCTGTCTATCCGTCGTGCCGCACTGTCTATGTAGCTCACCTGTGGGCGGTCTCTCTGCTGTCCGGTGCCGCGGTCTCCGTCTCTGCTCGACTCAGTCCTGGCGACACCCGGTGGATGTTACACTGATGATCGGATCACGTACTCTGCCGCAGCACCACGTCTCTAACCTACTTATACACCCGGCGTCCGCCCGACACCGCGGCGCGGGGCGGTCACTGCGCAGGCGCACTGGCGGCCCGGTCAGCTGCGCCGCGCCACCGCTGGAATGCTGAACAGATCGCTCACCATATCAAAGCGGATTTCGGCCAAGCCGTTCGACAGCCGATAGCCTTGCTCAGTTAATTGACCAGATTCAGCGAGGCTTTCCAACAAAAGCAGTTACCATAGCATTATTTCTCGACCTTAAAGCAGCATTTGACAAAGTAAATAAAACAGCTCTCTTAATAAAACAAAATAACATAGGGATTCGTGGCAGACTACCAGTTTCACACAGGAATTTATAAAGACAGAACCTTTAAAGTACGCTGCGGCAACACATACTCTGCAACATTCAGTCAAGACCACGGTCTTCCCCAGGGCAGCGTCCTCTCACCAACGCTCTTTTTAATCATGATAAATGACTTATTTAATAACATTAATAACATATCTTCACAATTTAAATACTCAATGTATGCAGATGATATAGTAATTTGGTTTACGCACGACAGTGTCGATCTTGCACATACTTTTATACAACTAGCATTACAATACATACATGAATGGTGCGAAAAATGGGGCTTCCTGATTTCACCTTCCAAATCAGCAGCACTAGTTTTCTCTAATCAACATAGATATATACTTCCAAGACTTCCTCTCCTTATAAACGGAGAAATAATCAAATATGTTAAAGAACACAAATACCTCGGTATCACGCTTAACCACAATCTCAAATTTAATCAACATTTTCAAGATGTCAAACAACGCTGTGTAAGACGATTGCACATAATCAAATGTATTGCAGGCAAAGATTGGGGCGCAGCAGACGGACCCTGCTTCGCCTCTATACTACCTTAATTCGCCCAATCTTGGACTACAGCAGTTTCTTATTTGACAATATAGCCTCTAAAAAAATCGCAAATTACAACCCATCCAGAACGCAGCCTTACGTATAGAAACAGGTGCTTTACTCACAACAAATATACATAACTTGCATATAGAAGCAAACATACCTCTGCTTTCCCGCCGTCTCGTAAATATCAATTGCTTCGTTTTTATGCCAAGTCATCTACCCGGCCAAACAGCCCTACCTACCAAACATTCATAAATACTCATACTAATATAAATCTCTCTTCCGCTCAGCCCAAGCACCCTACGCTAAG